>PVJA010000365.1:35883-182342 GCA_004027025.1 Myocastor coypus | reverse complement strand
TTTTTTTTTTTTTTTTTTTTTTTTGTATCTTCCAAGGTCCAATCCCCTCAGGATTAACTTTGGAACCATATACAGTGCTTTGCAGAACTGCTGTCACTGTCAGCCTTCGGGACGAGTCATGGCCATTGCTTGGCCAGTTTGCTTTCTGTGAAAGCCTGAGGGAATGTTTTTTTCTGGGTGACTCTCCTTAGACACACTATAGTTCATTTATCCCTTTCCTCTGAGGTCCCATAATCTCCTTGACCAGAAAATTTGAGACACCTCTGAGTTATAGGATATTACAGCACAGGTTCTCTTATATCCTGAGTCTTTACTGACTTTGAAGAGCTAGGGCCAAAATATTGGCTATCCTCATAGCCCTTCTTTTTCTCCAACTTTTTGTCTGTAACTTACATTCTCAACCCTCCAGCAGAAAAGCTTTGTGATAATATTACTCTATAACATAGGTACTTGAACTTATCATCACTGGCTTTCTGAATATCAAACATCTTTGACTTAGCTTGGAATTGATATTTTCTGACCATCATTGATATTCTAATAACGTTCCGTACAATGTGATATAAGCAATTACACAATTTTTATGCAGATATTTGGAAATTTAAGGAAATACAAAATTGTAGCCTGTCAAGTCTATGGTATTTGGCCCAGTCTCTTACTTTCAACCAATACTCTTGAGAGAGAATAACAGTAGCTGAGTTTACACTGGAAGCAGTACAGATCAAAAAGACAAGAGTGACATGCATTCTAAGCATAGTTTTAGTGTTACATGGTGCTATGGTCAATATGATGAACCTTTTGAAAGTTCTTACGACCAATATCTGATTCATCCTGTGTACATTTTTAATCTTTTCTGTACCAAGCTGGGCTGCTGTGAATAATCTATCTCAGAGGACTTGCCAGGTCACAAAGTGTGTGCTTCTGTGATTCTGATAGTCTTGTGCTAGCCTGCTACTCCTTATTTTCATTTAACATTGATTTTGTCTTGTGGAATTGGTTACCTTTGTATGTCGTCTGCTTCTGCTTCTGGTATTTGCCTTGAGATCCTCTCTCTTTCTTATGATCCAGTTTAACACAGACACTCCAGGAAAGCCTCCTGGTGATTCAGGTCAGGTCCTCGCAGCACGTGCTCCCTTCTCCTGTCCTCTTCATGCTATTCCTAATTGCATACACAACGCAATTTATTTGCTTTGGCTTCCAAAACAACTTTTTTTTTTTTCTTTTTAAATTAGTTGTTACAATTCATGTTTAAAAGTAACATGAAAATAAATTATTCTTTTTTTATGTATTTGAGTACAGGGTCTAGAGGGTTTTGCTGTATAGATCAGACTTACAGTGATCTTCCTGTTTTCACCCTCCCAAGCACTGGGCTTATGGGCGTGTGCCACCTTATGCAGTTCCAGTCACCATCTCGGGGCTCTTGGAGCTGGCACAGCAGGCCAGGAATCGAACCCTGAAAAATAAATTATTCTGAAGCATTATTCTTTAGCTGTTCTTTTTGGCTACTGATAATAAAAAAGGCCTTTTTAGACAATAGATCTTTGCATTTAACACTTTAATAATCTTGTGAGGTATTTTTTAATAGAGAAGGACTCTGAGAATATCATGTTGCTGATATGTTATGTTTAAATATTAGTTCTAAGCCGGGCGTGGTGGCTCACGCCTGTAATCCCAGCACTTGGGAGGCTGAGGCAGGAGGATTGGTGCGAGTTCGAGACCAGCCTGGGCTACAAAAGTGAGTGCAGGACCAGCCTCAACTGCATAGCGAGACCCTGTCTCAAAAAAAAAAAAAAAAAAAAAGACAAAAAAAAAAAAATATTAGTTCTAAGAAATGTGCGATTGCATGTTCTTTGTTGTGAGTTTCATTTTGCGGTGTTGTCTTAAGGAGAATCAGCCACGACTGGTTCCAAATATTGGAACTCAGTGTATTTTGGTTTTGCTCAAAATAGTAATTTAAAATTTTTTATAAATATCAAAGATATTTTAAATATGAAAGTTACCTACAATTTTAACGTGTGCAAGGTATTTTAGAGGAGTTTTTTCTAGAATGTTAAAGTTGGATGCTGTAGAGGCACGTGTTTCTTACTCATCTTTGTCATTTTACGATCATGGTTTGTTGGAAAGAATTTTTTTATGTTATTTATTATTTTTTTTCTTGTTTCAGAACCTTTGTTTGTTTATTCACTCATTTTTATGGCCAGCTCAGCCCGCCCCAAGGGCAGGGCTGGCGCAGCATGTGGTGCTGGGGATCGAACCTCAGTCCCTGAAGCCGCCCAAGCTTCTCCAAGCAGGGGCTTTAGACCACTGAGCCATCCCGCCGGGCCCCAAGAATTGTTTTTATTAATTTATTGAAAATAGAAATTAAAAAAAAAAAAGAAAAAGAAAATAGAAATTCAGTCTTCTAGGACTCCTGACGGATCACCCATGGATACAGTGGACAGTCTAAAAGTGTCCAGCTCCCTGAGTGCTATAGAGCCTTGTCCCATTGGTACATCCAGAAGCCATGTGTAAGTGTACTGAGTACATGTTGGGGACATTTGCTCAAAGGGAAGTCACACGTTTTGTGCCCCTTGTTACAACAACTCTAATTCCCTGTTGTGTGTGTTGTAAACAGAGAAGCCATTCTTCAGGCCACCTGCCCTGAGCACACCCTGACAATCATGGTTATTTTATGGTTATAGATTATGTGTGGACACTGCTAGAGCACAAAGGAGCACAGAATGCACAGGGTATGTCACCTATGTGTGTGCTGTGGCACCACACATGTGCTTGTGTGTCCTGAGATGTCCATTTTGTCATTTGGCATGCTTACTTTTCCCATCTGAGCACGTGCATCAAAGTACCTTTTCTTTGATTATTCTTTATTTGAACATTTGTCTTTAGGCTTTGGGTACATTTCACTGTGGTCTTTGTTGAGACATGATTTTGTGAAGATTTTCCTGTACGCTGTACTGTAGGGCTGGCCTCATCCTTGGCCCTCACCCAGAAGGGGTGCTGCAGGACCTTGCGTTCAGGTTCCCACCTCTGCAGTATGGGTGGGGCAGCTCTTGGGCTGTGCTCTGTTGGGAAGGAAGAGCACTGATCTTGTCTGAGGTCAGGCCAGGTGACCATTGGAGCCCTGTTCCTTCTGTCTTTTCTCTCGAGTCTGGTGTGTCACAGAGATGAGAGTTCTCCACAAATCCACATCTCACTAGCTCCCAAGGACTCTTGGTGCAGTGTTGCTAAAAGGTGGATACAAAGCATATGTGGCACCCCTGAGCTTTGGGGACGCATAGGGAACTATTATAGGGAACTCACGTTATATTTTACAATTGGCTCAATTCGGATAAAAAAGCCAATGATTAGGATCATGTAAAAGAAGGGTGTGTACATTGCATTAAGTCAGAATCAGAACTGGTGCTGTTCTAAAGTCTCATGTAGGTTATAGAATATGTGTCTGTAGAAACTTGGTGGAAGAGATCATGGTGTGGTTGGAAAATTCACATAATATGCATCATGCAGGTTCTTTTTCTTTTTTTAAGACAGGATCTCAGTGCGTAGTTTATAGTTGAACTCACTGCGGAGCCCAGGCTGGCCTCAGACTCAGTGATCCTCCTTTCTCAGCCCCAAATTCTGGGATTATGGTTTTGAGCCTGGTTAGATTGTTTCTTTAAAGGACATGGGTATTTGTTCACCCACATTGTATGACTCCGAAGCATTGGCTTTTGTGGTATATTTTAGGAAGATGACAACTGACTGATTGATTTATGTATTTATGAGAGGGTCTACAGGGTCTCACTACTAGCTTGGACTCATAGCAATTCTCCTGTGTTCAGCCTCCCAAAGTGCTGGGATCACAGGTGTGCACCACCATGCCCAGTCTCCATCACCATCTCAGCAAGCTCTGCAGGTGGGGCTGGCGTGACAGCCAGGGATTGAGCCAGCTGCTGTGCTCTGCCCAAGCAGGTGCTTTAGTGTGCTGAGTTATCAAACTGGCCCAAGATGACGATTTAGGTAGTAGGTTATTTTGAGAAGAGAATGAAATTATGAGAGAATTTCAAGTATTACCAACCATTAAAACAAACAGACACAATTTTGAAAATATTTAAAGCACCTTCCTTGGGTATATAACTTTTAACTACTAACTTTGAGTGTTTTTAACAATGAATTTTGACATTTTATTCAGTTCAGCCTTACAAGAAATACACCAACATAACCTTCAAACTAGCTTGTTAAAATACAGTAGTTTGACTTCAGACTTTAAGTTCCATTGATTCTAGAGAAAGTGTCTTCATACATTTTAAGAAAGGGAAAATTTATGTAATGAAAACTGGTGGGATGTTTTCAAGGATCCACTGCATGGAATGGAAGTGTGATGGGAGTTCTGACTCCTCCAGAGACACCAGATAAACTGAGATTTAGAACATCCATTAACAAGAAACCTCCGTGATGACTAGAAGTAGACAGAAGTCTTTCCTGTTACAGTTTCATAGATGTATTTATTGTAATCTTGATTTATTTTATCTGAATCTCCCAGACCTTTCAGCCAACTATGTCAGTTGTTTTCTTTGTGCATTCTAATCTGTATTAGTGTAAGTAGTATCACACACACACACACTTGATAGAGCAAAAAGTATGAGTCAGTGGGGGCTTTTGGTTTTTTTTGAGACCGAGTCTCACGTGTAGCCCAGGCTAACCTTGAAGTTTTAGTGATTCTCTTGCCTCAGCCTCCCAAATGTTGGGATAACAGGTGTGCACCACCATACCTGGTGTCAATGCAATTCATTTAAAAGCTGGGTTTTTTTATTTTTTTGATCAGAGATGTGAATATATGATATCCAACATCTTAAACTTCTTAAAGCTTTTCTGTCAGCATTTAGTAGTATCTTTTAATCTATGGAGTTCTAAATTTTTTATTTTCTGTTTGTGGCATTTATACCTAGTTTTATGCTGAGGGTAACATGTGAAACAGTATCTTCTGAGCCTCTCCTAAAGAGGACCTGTCTGGGAGATGCAGGCTTAGGCCTGTTCCTCTCTCCTGTATGACTTGGTAGGTAAGTCCCATGCCCTTTTGGGCTGTCCAGCACTAGGCCTGGAGAGGTCCCAGAGAATAACCACTGATTCAGTTAACTGTTGTGCACACTGTGCAGAATGACTGTAAAGTGCAGTCTTTCTGGAAGGAAAACCCGTGTGTTCCACATGCAGCTGCTGGGGTGAAGGCTGAGGCAGCAGCACTCTGCCCATGCGGGGCAGGGCAGGCCCTCCAGTGACCATCTCCATTGGCTTCCAGGGGCTACCAGCAGCAGGACGCCCATGAGTTCATGCGCTACCTTCTGGACCACCTTCACCTGGAACTGCAGGGCGGCTTCAATGGGGTTTCCCGGTCAGCAGTTCTGCAGGAGAATTCTTCTCTGTCTGCAAGTAACAAATGCTGCATGTAAGATTCAATTTTCCTTTGTGATGGTGTCTCTTGGGTTCTTAGATTTATTATGGAAAGCAGAGGAATTGCCCGGATGTTTGCTGAAATTCTATGCAGTTGAGCTTTGTAACACATGCAGGATCATGTGCCTCTTGCTTCTAGAACAGAAGCATCTTGGATTTGGATGCTGGTGTAGTTGTTGGTTTCTGGTATAGATGACTTAAAAACCTGAAAAAGTGGAAAATATTTGAATGCTTTAGCATTTAAAAGGTTATCCTGCAAGTGTACTGAGTAACATGTTGGAGACGTCACTCACTTGACATGCAGGGCTGAAGCTTAAACCCAGGACCGCGTGTGCTTCATCACTGAGCTATGTCCCTGGAGTAACTGTTTTTATACGAATAACTGCACATGTTCACTAGAAGCTGAAGTTTTAGACAAAGTGAATTTTCCTCAAGTTTTTATTACTGAAATTTGAAGAATTTGCAAGTGTCAGATTTGTTGTTGCCTCTATGAGCAAAACAACCCTTTTGCATGGCCTTCCCATGTATTAATAGAGCAAAACATTGTTTGGGGTTAGAGCATTTATTCTGAGGAGGGTATAATTTTCTGATATATTAGATTGGATTTTGGTAAAGTTCCTGTTACCTTCTGCTCAGAATTATGAAAAATGGTGTTGATTTGTATAGGAAAGGAATTTATAAGACAAACTTCTCATAGAGGAGAGAGTAGTATGTACAGGTCAGGACTGTACCATGTGGCAGTCAGTAGATCTGACTTGGAGCACCACTTATGAGTGACAAAGTAGGCTCACAGCTGAGCTGGCCCCATCAGGGGAGAGCAGCCATGAGTCCTCTGTTCTCCTCAGGGTACTTGTTCCTCTAGGTCTAGTAGCTGTGGTTCCAGGAGAGAATAGGTACAATTTTGATGGTAAAATTGTTTTCCCATCAGCACCAAAATAAAATGAGTATGAGGAGAAAACTATTTGTATTTAGCAGAGCACATTCACTCATGAAGGACATTGGCCTGGGCCCTGTCCCGGCGGTCTGTGGTGAGTGCTGTATGATGGGAGAGGGCATGTGATGCCCAGTGCATGCCACACCCCGGGGTCACACTGTCTGACGTTGATAGGCTTTTCCACATCAGTTTGTAAGTCCTTTCATGATTTTAAGAAGAAACAAATAGCTGGGCATGGTGGCACACACTTGTAATTCCAGCACTTTGGAGGCTGAGACAGGAGGATCTGTGCAAGTTCAAGACCAACCTGGGCTACAAGCCAGCCTGAGCTGCATAGCGAGACCCTGTCTCAAAAAGACAGACAAAAAGAAAAAGGAAAGAAAACAAATAGTATTTAAAAACTCTCAGTTAGAAATAGACAGAAAAATACATCAGCTGTTAAAAACAGTAAGATTACTTTTATTTCCTTCAGTGTATGGGAGGAAGTATCTTAAGATCTAAGGATATGTTCTAAAACTAGGAAGACATCCCCTATAAAAGACCTATCTTTACTGCTAGAAACACTGCCACTCCTATGGAAAGTGGAGGTTATGAAGGAATGTTCTTTTTAACATACAGAATCAATGTCAAAGGTCTCAACAATATATGAACCTAAGTAGTCACAATCTAAATTTGATGGGCAAGTGTCAGATAGCCCAAACAACTTCCTCTGAGAAGTGATTATGAAGGACGACCTCCCTTTTAGTGAAGCAGCTGCCATCTTAATTATAAAGGCAGCTCTGAATGTGGGCATCAGCTTGGCTTAGTTGTGGCCCCGTTTCAGTTATTTTAGGTATATTCTGTATGGTACAGGTATGGCCCTAACCCTTGAAGTGGTCACTTGTTCCTGCTTTTCCCAGGTGGCTTCTGTTCTCTTCATGTACAGTGTGTCTTACAAACAGCTCTTCTAAAGATGATAAAAGCATCTTCGCTAGAGAAGGAGCCACACTTACAAATAGCATTTCTCGGGTTGGTCCCTCTCTTTCCTCCCTGTGGTGCTTTCACTGCAGCGGCTCATTTCCTGGCTCATGGGGAAGCAGTTCTGACGCACTGTTAGTGTAGCAAAGAGTGGAAGCCACCCTCGTGCCCATGACGGTATCTTGGTTAGATTAAGAGAAGGAGGGCTGGGGCCAGGGAGATAGTTCAGTGGAATAAGTGCTTGCCTGGCAAGTGCAAGGTCCTGAGTCCAATCCCTGGTACCACCAAAAAGTGGGGTACCCTTCTAAGCTGCTGTAAGGATGGATTTGGTAAATGGGGAGCATACAGAATGGAGGCTGCTTGTATAAGTGCTGCCCAGGTACCCTCTACCCTGGCATGTGGTGTGTTGTTCTCAGGTCGGTGGTGTGTCCATACTGTGACACGTATGCCGCTGTCTGAGAATGAGGTGCAGGATCACGATGTGCACTCGTCTGAAAGCACCCCACATGCCCAGCTTGCTTCCTTGCACCAGGCCTGGGATGTGCACCCCAGTCTCCTTGTTCACACTGGCTGGAACTGAGGCACCTATGGTGCTGTGACACTAGGCTGTGGCTTTCTTGTTGTTCTTATGGTGGTGTAGAAAACGATTTACAGGGAGCTGGGGAGATAGCTCCGAGGCACAAGTCCCTGCTGGGCAAGTGCAAGGTCGTGAGTTTGAACCCCAGTCCCACAAAAAAAAAAAAAAAAGAAAACGATTTACATTACTGTTTTAGGTGAGCTTTTTGAGAAGGCTTGTCCACAGTACCATTAGCATTTCTCCAGGAGTAATTGCTGAGGGTGTGTTTGATTTCATTATTGCCTTACATTCCAAGTCAAGTTGTCACAAGATTCCCTGTTCCATGAAGGCCTTACAATGATTCTGATATAAAAGAGTTCTTTCTTCTCTGAGGGGTATTTCAGGCAGGGGCCATCTTGCCACCTGTGATCGTATGCAAGACAGTTAGTTGTCACACAGATGGCCCATGTAAGTTACTTCTGGATAAACTGGTGGGACTAGAAGACAGGCTGGGGGAGCCCAGCAGCTTAGGCCTCATATTTAGCACCTATCTATACAGTTCCAACACTTTTATGACTTAAAATATAAATGACATGCCTGTTTCCCAGTAGGGGCAGTGATAGAGGTTTTGGCAGATATTTTAGGCCTTTAATTGTCAAAGAAGTGATCCTTACTGCAATGCTCTTATGTGGCGGTCTCTTTAGAAATGGAGCGTCCACTGTTGTCACTGCTATATTTGGAGGTGTTCTCCAGAACGAGGTCAACTGCCTCATCTGTGGGACGGAGTCCAGGAAGTTTGATCCATTCTTAGGTAAGGTGCATTTGGCATGGGAGCTTTACTGTCTCAGTAATTATTTTAATGTTTCCTTCGCAAGTTATACCAGTAAAGAGAAAAAGTACACGTTTAACAGTTGTTTCCTTATTTCTTCAGACCTTTCATTAGATATTCCAAGTCAGTTCAGGAGTAAGCGCTCTAAGAATCAAGAAAATGGACCAGTTTGTTCATTACGAGGTAAAAATACTAATGTTTAGAACTCATTTTTTCCTTTTAAAAAAGTGAATAGATTTATAAGCTACAGTATGAGCTATGTGGTTTGTATCTTTAATGTGTTGTAATTTAGTAAGCCAGACTAAAATGCATTTTTTCCTAATCCCAGAATTCCATTTAAGAATGTCTGCATGAGAGGGGAAAGTATTTCTTACCTTTTTCTTCTTTGTCAACATGGTACACAAAATTGAAAGCCTGTAACAAAAATTTTATTAAATGAAACAGTATTGATTTTGCGCACAAGGACGTCTAGAATCTAGATACCAAGCAAGCATACTCAGCAAGGTTTTGTCAGTTATGAGGTCAGGTATGTGCTTTTGTGTGAATGACAGTTTGAGAAATCAGTTGATGATTAAGCCCAAGATTTGCTTTTAATCTCAAGATCATTGAAATTTACAGGTACTTCAGGGGATTTATGCTAATTTTTTTTTTTTTTCCTGGATGAGTGTTAGCCACTTTAGTCAAAGAAAAAGTGCTCATTTAAAATCCACAGGTAAAGGATTCAGGGTAGCTAAATAGATGCCCAGCATGCAGGTCCACCACAGAGAACAAGGACCATGAGGAAGAAACGGCACTGATGCTGAAAGCCCAGTGGCAGGAAGCTAGCAAAGGCGGTCAGAAAGGCCAGCTACTCAGAGGGTATAGCAGACTGCGCCCCGAGCATGTCCCCCAGGTGGAAGGTGGGGAGGAACTTCATCCCCCCAGAGAGAAGGCACGCAGGCTGGCTGAGGGGCATCTGCATCACCTGCACAGGGCACAGGCTGCACCCTTTCCCAGCTCTGGCGCGGACAGGGCAACAAGTCCAGTGACACTCAAGCCTGTTGCCACCCATGCTGTCCTGCAACTCTAGGATGTGGCTCCTAGTGCCTTGTGTGACCAGGAACATTGCCACCTATATCGTGCAGTCCCAGGACCACAGGCAGTGTTGTATACCTCTAGGAGTTTGAATTCCAATGCCACAAACCCAAATGCTACTTGCACAGGCCCCCAGGGGACTGTCTTCTCAGCCCTTGGACTGGAGGCTGTAGAAGTTGGTGCCCAAAGTAGCAGCACTTGTCTCTTGGGCCCTGGACGAGGTACATTCTGGCCCCACATGTCCACGAGAGCAGCCAACAGCACTGAAAGCCATGGACCCCAGCACCAACTGTATGTAATCCTGGGGACCGAGGGGTGTCGCACACTATTCTGTGGCTCCACAACTATTTGCCACTGATGCCAAAAGTTGAGGTATCACCCACATTCATCTTGGCGTCCCAGGAAAGGTCTCCTTCATGTCCCATGGCCTGGGGACTGCAGGCTGGCATTTGTGCTTTCTCTGGCAGACCTGGCGGCAGTCCTCTCAGTCTGCGCCACCAGGACATGGTATTTGTTATAAGCCCCAGTGTGTGGGGGAGGCGGATTAACTGACAGTCACTGTGTAATGCCCTGGACTGAGGCAGCCTGGTGCTGGGTCTAGAAGGCCCACCCGAGGATTGCTGCCAACAGTGTAAGAGGAGAAACGGAGGGGAAGATGAGGTGCCATTGGTTCTCCTGGAGGAGCTGGCAGCACGGGCTTTCCTCATGAACTCTGATATTCTCACCGTTGGAAGAGCTCAGGTCCTCACCTTGAGCATTGCTTCCTGGCTCCTTTGCAGTACTCTCAGTCTGCTGGCACCGATCCTTCGGCCCACTGATGCAGACTTTCCAGCTTGCACCACTGACCTTCTGGCCTTCCCAGCGCAGATGCATGGTAGACTTGCATGAGGCACTTCTGTGTGATCCAGGCTGTCAGCTGGTTTATAGGGATCTCTGATGTGTGGATAGATCCCTTGTGCGCTTCTGCCTTTGACTTTTTTAGTGACTACTGTAAAAGAATCCCATAGATTGTGTGTCCTGTATTAGATCCTTTCTCTTGCAAGCCCTGACTGCAGACTGTGGGACTAGCAGATGCAAACCATTGGAAGCCCAAGTCCTGTGCAGAGGTGGGCACTGCTGACTGCGGAGGTGCTCGTGGGCACTGCTGAGATTAACAAGCAGGGCTGAAGAAACCATGCAGAGGCGGCACTTCTGAGTTCTGTCACCAAAGAACCTACCCAGTTCTCACTCTATATCCTAGCTACATTAGAAAAAACTTCCAACCAAAGCTAACAGTTGTCATGCCAGCTGTGCACACAACCCTGTACAGACAGATAGGAAACATCCTTCTCAAAGAACATACTGACTCTCCAGAAATGGTTTGAAGGAAATCACGAAATGCTTGAAAAAATTTTAAAGTAATGATTTTTCAGGAAATTCACCAAGATGTGTAAGAATACAAAAAGACAATACAGAGAAATAAGAACTTCACCAAAGAGAGAACCAGCCAGGACCTTAGAACTGAATGGAGAGTTTCCAGAACACAGGAAAAGTGGCAGAAGAGCGAATCTGTGAATGTAGGACAGGTCTTTTGAAATGAGTTGGGTAAAAGAAATGAAGAGAGCTGTTGAGCCTTAGAAGACCCTCTCCAGCACACGGGCCATTCTCCAGGCAGACCATGTGCTAGGCTACGGTTTTAGTCTCAGTAAATTAAAAACAAATTATATAATTTATCTTCTCAGGCCACGTTGGAGTAAGATAAATTCAAGATGAGTAAGAATGGAAAGTGGACAAATACAGTGTACAGAGACTGGACTGCATGCTCCAGAATGTCCAGTGAAAAGATCTAAAGGGAAATCAGTGGAAAAAATGCAGTAAATCAGAATGTGTGGGCAATAGAAGCAGCCTCAAGGAAAGTTTACATTAATATTTCAAAACATAAAATACATCAAATGCACAAGCTGATCTACCTCAGGGATTCACAAAACCAAAATCAGACCATACCCAAAAAGAGACTAAAGATCAGAGCACAAACAAAGCTCAAACTAAAGTACAGAAGATCCGCGAAATGGGTGTGGGTGTGGGGGCGTTTGAGAGGAGGAGAAAAGTCAACCCTTGCAGTGGTTCTCAACCTTTCTAATGCCATGACCCCGCAATACAGTTCCTCATGTTGCGGTGACCCCAAACCAAAAAATAATTTTGGTGGCTACTTCAGATTACTAATTCCAATAAATAACATTTCCCCATGGCATAGCATGGGTTTAAATACGTATTTTCCAATGGCTTTAGATGACCCCTGTGTTTTGGTTGTTTGACCCCCACCGGGGTCGCGACCCACAGGTTGAGAACCACTGTTTTAGATGGACCTAATTGACATCAGTGATTCACTACAGCTGATGCCACAGAACAGGTCATCAGAAACTTCAGAGCCCTCACTTGGGAAACTGGGGAACCCAGGAGTAGCAGTAAGGCTTGGAGTACGTCCAAATTACCCAAGAGTACAAGCGGACTAACCAAGTACCCTGTGGGAGTCCCAGATCTACTGGCTTCTGGCTGAATTCCATCAGATACCTGAAAGAACTCATTTGTGCGTGGGGAGTGCTGCCACATCCCTGTGCCCTCTCACCATGGGACTGAGGCAGGAGGTCACAAGTCTGAGCCCAGCCTGGGTGACTTAATGAGGCCCTGTCTCAAAATAAAAAATAAAATAGGGCTGAGCTGATGGAGCTTAGGGTGGAAGCTCCAGCATTAGTCCTCAAGACCGTAAAAATAAAGCCCAGTTTCTAGAGGGTTACTCTGAGGGCAGCGTCCCACACTCACGGCTCCTCCACAGGAGCCAGAGCAGCAGCTGTGCAGCCATGTACGGAGTTGAGCTGGTTTGGGGGACCCTGGAGACAGTACAGCAGCACAACAAGAAGCCCCATGCCCCCACTGACCTGGCTCAGAGACTGGGAAGGGGAAGTCACCTATCTGGGGGCCAGCAGTGGACAGTGCCCATGCTATCCCTGTCTGAGCAAGCATGGTGCCTCCCCCTGCTGCAGAATTTCAGGTTCCTGCAGGCCTCCAACCTCAGTAGCTTAAAAAAAAAAAAAAAAAAAGATTCTGTACCTTTGGGAAAGAAACTCCCTCCAGAAGAGCTGCGGATGCTGCAGGTCGGAGTCACCTTCGGAAGTGGCCTGTCATCTGAGTTTGGACAGCTTTAGGGGTCAGAGACTGTCCACTGTCCCTAGGAGTACAAATGGGATGAGGAGCCCAGGATCCTGGGAAGCTGTCCGAGCCTGGGGCAGGGCCAGGCAAGTATGAACTCCTAAGGCTGTGAGGGCCCAGGGGGCAGCAGGATGCCCCTGAGGCAGGGCCTAGAAATGCCTAATGCTCCCTAGCAGGAAGGAATTTTACCTCGCTCAGCTCTGAGCTGCACCTGTTGCCATGCTGGGGGTTGTTATACAGGAAAGAAATGGGGAGACAGAGGCCCTCCCTTGCCCTTACTCAGGTGCACAGCCTGAGAGGCCCAGAGAGAAACTATTCCCCGTGGATCCCACACAGCCCTGCACTCATATGTAGCAGTTTTATTTGCAAAGCCAGCAGCTGGCTGTGCTGGTTCAGGAGAGGATTACCATGACCCAGGTCACGCAGTGCAGCCCGCAGTCGACAAAACCCAGTGTGGCTGTGGTTTATGGGGCTCATCATGGAGCCTGGACAAAGGACTCTTGGGAGGTCCTAGATTAGGTGCTAGATTAGCTTTACATAATCTAGTCTGTGTAAATGTTAGGACTGTGGAAATCATTTTTTTTTTTTTATAAGCATGGGGTTTTTCTCTGTAATTTCAAACGTTGAGAAAAACACTGGCTGGGCATGTAGCTTAGTGTGAGAGCCCCACCTAGCACGGCCGAGAGCCTGGGCCCCAGCCTCCTGTGCAGAAAGAAAAGAGTGCTAGTGGAACTTTGCTTTCACCAGGAATGTTCCGATTAAAATTCCCTGAACACTTTTAGTAACTGCAGTAAAACCAACATCCATCGTCACCTGCCGTGCCAGGTGCGATGCTGGGGACCTCATAGGTGATTTTGCCTTTCCAGGGAGCTTCAGTTCTGTCCCTGGATTTGCACCTGAGGAAGGGTGCCCCTCCTCACTGCGTGGGGCCGCTAGGCGTCTCTGTCCTGGGCACCACTCACCTCCTAACGTAGCCCGAATCCCTTCGGTTTCAGATTGCCTTCGCAGTTTCACTGACTTAGAAGAACTTGATGAGACAGAGTTATATATGTGCCACAAATGCAAAAAGAAACAGAAGTCCACAAAAAAGTTCTGGATTCAAAAGCTTCCCAAGGTAAGTGTTGCATCTAAATTAGGATACGGTATTAAAGAAGAAAGTACCTGACTGATGAGAAAAGATAACTCGAGAGCATCAGAACTGTTCTGGGGAATCCTAGAGGAGTCTCAGGGTGAGGTGCAGCCCCTGGGAATTCCCCGGGGAGGAGTGCCATGGCCAGCAGAAAAACTGCTCGGGCCCCTGCAGTAAGATGTGAGAGACACCAGACTTGCTCAGTCTTTGTCCTGTCTTTGTTATCCAGGTGCTATGCTTACATCTGAAAAGATTTCATTGGACAGCATATTTAAGAAACAAAGTTGACACCTATGTAGAGTTCCCCCTGAGAGGCCTTGACATGAAATGCTACTTACTTGAGGTAAGCGCGGTGACTGCGTCTCAGCACAGAGCATGGAGGCCACTGCGGCGGGTGATGCTCATGCCCTTGGCCTCTGCTCCTAATCCACCTCTGCGGGTGCCTTGTTGTTCTGTAGCCCGAGAACAGCGGCCCCGAGAGCTGCCTGTACGACCTTGCGGCGGTGGTGGTGCACCATGGCTCCGGGTGAGTACCACTGAGATTGAGATTGAGATCGAGATCGAGATCGGAAGCTCAGCACCAAGGCCTAGATTCTCTCCGTGCCCCCAAGAAATGGATTTGGACCCATTAAAGTAGATGACGTGTTTCTAGGAGGACATGGGAAGCAGCAGAGAAGGCGCACACGCAAAGCCACACGCATAGCCACATGCAAAGGCACACCCAGCCCATGAGCACTCAGCACAGAGAAGCCAGCCCACCTGGCCACAGTGCCCTGAGTTCTCTTACCCCAGGGCTATCTTCCTCACCAACTGAGATTTACACTGGTGACAATAGAGCAGTACTGAAAATGACTTACCCTGTTGACACTTTAAAGACACATCGCTATCTTGTTAAAGACATCCCTGAAAGGCCATGCCTAGGTGCAAGAGCCTTCCAACCTCGGGTGGGGCCAGTGCCCATGCCCACAGCAGAAACCTTTCCCCTCAGCTTGGTGGACACTTCCATCTGGGGTTACAGAGGGCGGGGCCGACATGGCTGACTGTCACTTGTTCACAGGCATCCTTGATTTTTTTCTGGAAGTCTGTAGTCCCCTCTATGTGCATAGTCCGCGTTTGGAATTTCTGCTTGGTAGCTGGTAGGGGCACTTTTAGCCTAGAGTCTCCAGCAGACAGAAATTTACATATTTTCTGTTCTGTCTCCAGGAATCCAGTAAATAGAGCCCATTTCCCAGATCAGCTCCTCTGTATCCAAGTTCAGCATGAATTAGCTCCGCCCACCTGCTCCTTTGTGGTGCTGGAGATCAAACCCCAGGCCTCCCACTCAGCCAAGGCTCCTCCTGCCACGCCCCAGCTTCCCTTAACGTTTTCATATACAGGCTGCCACAGTTTTTCCCTCCTAATTTTACAATACCAGCATCTTGAAACCATTGCTGTTAACTGGAAGTTTTAAAGTTCTTCTTGGTTTCGTGGGTTAAGTTCTTCGATTAACTGCTTCACTTGTCATTCATGCTATTGCTTTCCCCTCAAGAACTTTTTGATTGCTTATTTAGAAACAAAATACAGTGATGCCTTGGCTTCCAAACTTAATTTGTTCCATGATTTGGAAAAGTCACAGCCATGGCCACATTTATAACCTGATACAGTTTGCAAATAACATTTTGTCAAATGCTTTTGTTCATGAACTGAGGCACCACTTTAAGTGGAAGAAGGCTGATCATTACTGGTAAATGAGGGCTTTCCTATCAGCCATAAAGGCCTCTCACAGGCCCGTCTTGTTTTTTTAAAATATATTTAGTACAAGGTCTACAGGGTTTCACGACACAGATCAGACTCATAGTGATCCCTCCTGTTTTTCAGCCTCCCAAGAGCTGGGATTGCAGGCATGCGCCACCACGCCCAGTCTCTTTCTCTGTCTCTGTGTCCCAGAGGCAGGGCCGGCATGGCAGGCTGGGCAGCGAATCTCTGGCCGCTGCATCTGCCTAAGCAGGCACTGTCTGGCCGATTCCCTCACTCTTAACAGGAGGGTGGGCTGTAGGTACCATGTCAACATTTGTGGCCCAAGTACCTAGGACAGGTTTCTACAGAGGGCTACTAGTTTAAGCTAGGGTCCCCATGCCCCTACCCCCAATGCAGATTGTGACAGGAAATATGGTACTGAGTTCCCATAGCTCTGTTCAGCTTTTCCACTGACCTCTGCCATCTGCTTTGTGGGCTCTAGAATGTCCTCTTTCTGGTCAGTGGATGGTCCTTTCCTGCTTGGCATTCCCAGTGTATCCTCTTCTCTTGGTGTGGTTGGAGGAGAGCAGCAGGCACTTAGTCACCTGTCTTAAGCCAAAAACCTCTAGGACAGTGGGGGTGAACCCATGGCATGCACGCTGCAGCAGGCTGCTCCTGTCATTGAAAGCTCTAAAGGTGTGGCATCATTGCCTAGAATTTGTTCCTTAATCATAGTCCATACTGAAGTGTTTCACAGATGACAAGTTGCATGGTTGCCTGGATCGCCCACGACACCTACAGTCGCTGCCTCTTGACTGGTGCTTTTCTCCATAGGGTCGGCTCTGGACATTACACAGCCTATGCAGGGCACGAGGGCCGCTGGTTCCACTTCAATGACAGTACTGTAACACTGACTGATGAGGAGACCGTGGGGAAGGCGAAGGCCTACATCCTTTTCTACGTGGAGCGCCAGGCCAAAGCTGGATCAGACAAACTTTAATACCTCTCTAAATCATTCATCAACCCTACCACCGGACAAACATTTCCAATTTTCCATAAATACTTGATCCAAGATTTAATTTCATCATGCACTTTTCAATTTCCGGTTCTGGACTTAGTTTTGTCAATGGTAGTGACTTACTGAACACGGGCACCAACTAATATTTTGTTGTTGTTCTACCAGAAAACCTCAGCAGATGTTTTGATTTGCTGCTTTAGTTGTAATAATTCAGTTTTTATATGTAGTTTCAAAAACTTAGTCCTGTTTGACTTTTTTATATTAATATTTTCAGCTCTCCCAGAGGCACATTTACATCCATGCTTTTTGTTACTCCCACGCTAAAAGTGAGGGGCGTCCCTGGGTGGGTGGGGAGGCCAGGGTGGCCTCCATCCCCACGCTCAGCTGGCCCCTGGCCCAGGTGGCAGTGCAAAGGGTGGTGCCCGGGAGGTTGCCTGGTGCCTGCTCCATGCCCATGGGCTGTACAGGGACACGGGCAGTGCAGCACTAACAATAAACTTGAGGTTCAGTTGTGACCTGCACTGCCCATCCTAGAATCACTGTTCTGGTTGGGTCAGCCGGGCCAGGAGTGGTTGGTTTTGTATTTATAGGCGGATGGGAAGAGAAGCCGGGCCAAGACACACGGTATTCAAGTCTCGAGGCCTGACTGTGCCACCTGGTGTCCCAGGAGGCCCAGCTCACTGGGTCCTTCTCCATCAGCATCAGTGAGCCCAGCTCCCTCGAGGCCATGGCAGGTCGAGCTGTGAGCCCCGGCAAGCTGTCACCTCCACATCTACGTGGCTGTGGCGTCTGTGGGCTAACAGCTGTCTTTAGTTTCTCCCAAGAGTACAACAAGTTAAAAATATTCTCACTTCCCTAGGCAGTGGAGTTCTGGAGCTCAGCAGCTGGCTTATTAGCAAGAACAGCTCTGAGCACTACTTGGATTTAACTGCAATTGAGATCTGGACCCAGATGTGAAGGCAGCTATGATTCTCACCAGCATCCCAGAAAACCCTTCCTCTCGGGGTGGGGGTGACGGCGACCTTACCTTCAAGTGGTGCAGAGCGTGGCGGCCGGCCATGCACTGTCCTAGTCCTTAGTGCACACTGCTGCTCGCTCACAGGCAGTGCATCTCCAGTCAGCCAGGCAAGCCAACTTCTTGCCATCTTGTTTTATGTGGTTTTTTAACCAGATGAGTGTGGGGCTTTCCTCCTCGCTCCTTCCCAATTCCACAGGAGCAGAGGCACTCCACAAGCCCTGCCTTCTCTCCAGGCAGCACACCTGCTGGGTAATCACTGGAGCAGGAAAGGGACCCAGTGGCGGCTTCTACCTTTGCCGCCTCAATGTGTTAAGATTCTCCAGTCCCACAGTCCCACTGTCCCCATCACAATGCTCGGCACGCACAGGGCGGAACGTTTGGGACATTCACAGGCGCTCCTGGTCAGCGCTGCTTGGAGCCCTTGCTCCAGAAAAGCACCCTGCATCACGCTGGGCTCCTGCAGCTCAGGCCCAGTCTCCAAGGAACCCCAAGAGGATGTGTGGATCTCATGCACCAGGACACTAGCAAACCTAACCGACCCCAACATGGCCCCTTTGCCCCTGCAGTCTCGTGCTTTGCCCAGAGGGCAGACGGCTATGACTGCCAGCATTCACACTCGGGTCTCTGGCCTTCAGATGGGTGGCTGTGGTAGAGCTGGTGCTGTCTTTTCCTGAGGGGACCCCACAGCACACCTGCCTGCTTTATTGGGAAAAGTGGTTTTCAGACTGTCTTGCAAAAGAGGAACACACTTCTGTAGCCTTTTTGTTTTTTCATGACAGGATCTTGGTGTATAGTTCAGGCTGGTTCTGCACTCACAGTGTAGCCTATGCTGGCCTTGAATTTGTAGTGGTCCTCCTGCCTCGGCCTCCTGAGGCCTTGGAATACAGCAGGCCTGCACCACCACACCCAGCTTCTGTAGCATTTGTATTGCTTGGGCCACGGTGTGTGGGTGGCATCAGGAAGAGGAGACGGGATCTGTGGCATCACGCAGCCGGACACTGCTGTAGAGGTGCCTGCTTGTATTTTCAGTCTGTAATTGCAGAACGGTCTCACACCTCTGTTCCCCCGTGTTGTACTTTGTGGGGCTGCAGAGCACAGCGACTCCCAGATCCTCCCACAAAGTCAGGAATTGAAGCGACACAAATCACTCCATAGTGGAAAAACCTTTGCTTAACACTATGTTCCTCTCAGTGCCTGGTGGTGACGAGTATCATACAATTAAACCAGCGAAGGCCCCAGGCCTATGTCTCCCCACCCTACAGGGAATGGAAGTCTGTTTTGAGGGATGCGCCCCGCTGTGACCCCTGCCCAACCTGGACAGGCTCCTGGCCACTAGCAGTGGCCACTGGGGTCACTGGCTCACCTCTGGCAAGGAACTGACCTTCCAAGGCCCAGCCCTTCCTACATGCCTTGCCTGGCCCACTCCGTGGTCAGTGCCATCACGTCACAGGTCCCTTCTCACGCGTGCATTCTGGAACTTCCCGAGAGCCAAGCCTGTGAAGCTGCTCCAGACCCAGCTGGGGCCTCTGCATCCGCCCTCCGGCAGGGCGGGGCAGGTGAGCGGCTGCAGGGGCCCCGCGGGGCCTTCCCTGGCACATACCATTGGGAGCCCTTTCTCCGAGGAGCTGTGAGCCCAAGGCCCAGGTGCTGCCTGCGGCACGACCAGGAGCTGAGGCTCATACCTCAGGGTCGTTCCTGCTCCGTGACTCCAGGCCACTTCCTGCCACTCAGCAGCAGCAGCGGGATGAGGCCCCGCAGAGCTCCACTGACCCGCAGTCACCCACCGAAAGCATCCTGGAGACCCGGCCGCGCCCCGCGGTTGTGACACCTCAGAGCCCTGCTCACCCCTTTACATCCTAGAACAAAGCGCCCCCTATGGGCCTCTGGCGAGCTGCCTCCAGGGTGAGGAGGATGCACTGCTCCCGTCCTCCCCAAAGCAGCCACCTCAAGAAGTCACTCCACCAGAAAACAAGGCCTTCAGTCCAGGCCTCAGAGCTGACTGCCCAGCTCAGGGTCTCCCGGCGACCCCACGGGGACACGGTAGATCACCTGACTGGTGGCCTCAGGGTTTAGACCAGAGAGCCAGCGATGACACCTGTGGGCCGCCCTCCTAGTGAGGTGTCTGTGAGAGGGTGGGGGACCAGGGCTTTCTCCGGGAGGGCATCCCTGTGGGAGGGCCGGGGGACCCTAGGCAGGACGAGCACTACGCACCCTTGCCCATCCTACCACGGGGGGAAGTCGAGGCCAGTTGTCAAAGGACGCGTGTAAGTAACATAGGCACACACAGGAGGGCCTCGGAAAGATGAGCTGCAAGCTTACAGGAAGCTGCTGCAGGGAAAACTGGGACGCAGAGAGCAAGGCACCATCTATGCGCGTGGTGGGCAGTGGGATGTGAAGGTGGTGCCCAGAGCCGACCCGCTGCACACAGGCCTTTTAAGGAAACCCGGCTTCCCCACCAGGCAGGCTCTCAGGTCCTCTCTGCACAGGAGCCCCAGCGCAGACCAATGCACGTCTGTCTAGAGCCTGGCATTCCATCCCCTCCTTCAGCACCAGTTGTTGGCCAAAAATAAACACCATTCCTCAACCATATATGTCCACCGGCCAAGCCGGGGAGGACACCGGCAGACCGGCCCGCGGGCCTGCTCAGCATGCACATCACCCAGCTCAACCACGAGTGCCTGCTGCACCTCTTCTCCTTCCTGGACAAGGACAGCAGGAAGAGTCTGGCCAGGACCTGCTCCCAGCTCCAGGCCATCTTTGAAGACCCTGCGCTCTGGCCTATGCTGCACTTCCGCTCCCTGGCCGAGCTCAAGAAGGACAACTTCCGACTGGGCCCGGCGCTGCGCAGCCTGTCCATCTGCTGGCACTCCAGCCGTGTGCAGGTGTGCAGCATCGAGGACTGGCTCAAGAGCGCCCTCCAGAGGAGCCTCTGTAGCCGGCATGAGAGCCTGGTCAGTGATTTCCTCCTCCAGGTGTGCGAAAGGTAAGCCGCCTTGCCTCGATGGCTGAGGCTCCAGGGGGGACAAGGAAGCACAAACTACGGGACCAGTATGGCTCAGGATGCCTCAGCCGTGGTTGGAGGCACATGCCCAGGTTTTGCAAATTGCAGCGACCAGGACATGGGTAAAACCTTCTCCCACCTCAGTCCTGGAGCTGGGGCGGCAGCTGTCCCTGCCCTGTGGATAGCAGTGCTCCCTGGCAGCGACTGAGTACTGGGTAGGCCCATCCAGCTGGATCTGCTTTTCAAGGCTCCCCCAACATCAATTCATCTAGCTCTATGGATGATTCCCAAGCCAGCTGTCTCTGTGGTCACAGCGGGCACCAGCCCTGCTGCTGTAAGGGACCTCGGGTGCCCAATTTAACAGCTGCTGTTTGCTGGTCTGGCCGTGATAGGAATGGGAGGAAACAATGGAGTTTTGTCGGCTGGTTCTTCTTCCTTAGGGTTGGGCCAAGACTAGGCCTGGCCATCTCAGTGGGTGTCACTGAAATCTGACTGAGGGAGCCAGCCCATCCTAACTAAAAGCACCAGGGTTGCTTCCCCCAGCCGGCGAGGTGGGAGGCCATGAGGTAAGTCAAGGAAGAGTCCTGGACATTGCTGCAGGAGCTGTGGCTTTGAGTCCCCAGCTTTGTGGACAAGTGTCAAATGGGATGGCTCTTATCTCAGAGGTCCCAAGCAGCAGCTGACTTTGGGGCAGGGGTGTGGGGGTGGGGTGCTCTCTGGTTCCATCTGGCCTCAGAGGTATTCCGAAGGTTCCCTTGGGAAGGGACACAACCTCTCATTCTCGTAACTACTCTGGAGGTAACCATTTCCCACCTGGACAAATGAAATGGCCCAGACAGATTCGGGTAATTCATCAGGAGCACTGCAAGGCTGAGCTCAATCTAGGCCATTTAGGGATTCAGCAAGGCCCTCTCTAAAACTAGGAAGGGCTGAGAGCTAGAAACAGATCAGGGCAGAGGCCTTGGATTCAGTCCCCAATCCAGCACCACCAACAGAATAAGGTCGCAGACAGGCCACCAGAGTTCTGGGGCACATCTCCATTCGCATAAACTGGCAGAGGGGCGACGCGCCAGGGAAGGCATGCGAGCAAGAGGAAGGCAGGGTGCAGGGAGCATGCATCTTAACTCCTCCCTCCAGCCCTTCCCCAGCCAGGTGCAGTCAAGAGGGGGCCTCATTCAGTGTAGGCCCCGCGGCCACAGCGCCCAGACCCAGGTGGCTTCCAGGAGGCCCTTGCTGCAGGCCCCACACACAGGCAAAGGTCAGGGCCAAGGTCACTCTGCAAATCTATGCCACCTGCTTCTAGCGGCCCTGGTTTCTCAATCTCTCCAGGCTGGTGTCCCAGAGGAGCCAGTAATCACGCAAGCCAGTCGGGCTGAAACCTAGGAAACCGCTCCAGCCACACGGTCACGAGGTACCGCGCCCACCCGAGGGGGCCAGAGACAGGCGCTGTGCCTCCAGGAACCGCGCACCTCGACAACCCCGGTGGGAGCTAGGCAGGGCTGCCAACCCTGGACTGGGCAGCCCCACAGACTGGGACGCAGATGTGGGTGCAGGGGCGCAGAGAGCAGGGAACTGCTCCTCGGGGCGACCAGGTCCTCGCGCTCTCCCCGCAGGTGCCCCAACCTGACATCCGTCACGCTGTCGGGCTGCGGCCACGTCACCGACGACTGCCTGGCGCGCCTGCTGTGCTGCTGCCCGCGCCTGCGCGCGCTGCGCCTGGAGAACTGCGCGCGCATCACCAACCGCACGCTGGTCGCCGTGGCCGCGCACGGGCGCGCGCTGCAGACGCTGCACGTCGACTTCTGCCGCAACGTGAGCGCCGCGGGCCTGCACTGCCTGCGCGCCGCCCGCCCACGCCTGGCCCTGCGCGCCGAGCACAGCGCGGCTATGATTCCCGACCAGCCCCCGCGCGCGCCCGTGGGCCTGCGCGCTCCGCGGCGGCGCTAAGCCCGAGCCCTGGCGGCGCGCGGCTCCCGCTTCCGCGCCTGCCTCGCCCGCGGCGTGCTTTTACGTAAAGTGCAAGTAAAAGGCCGGGTGCGCAGACGGTTCTCGCTGTCACCCCCCGCCCTTTCTGTCGGCTCCGCGCGCGCCCACGGTACCGTAGCATGGAACGGGCACACGAACTCGCGGCCACCGCGGGGCTCCCGCGTCGTCCGCTGCCTTCCCCGGGGCACTTGCGTCTGGGAGCGATCGTGCGGACCGGTCCAGAAGTCAGCGTCCAGCCTCCGCTGTGTCCCACCCCTCCCGCAGAAGGCAGACAGGGTGTGCGCGGGTTGATTTAAAAATAGGAGCAAAAAAGAAACAACAACAACAACAACAAAAATAAAATAAAATAAAAAATAAAAACAGGAGCGGTGAGCCCGTTCAAGTCCTCTGATAATGGAACCGCTACCTCCGCACGGTCAAGTGTAACTGCTGGCCTCGTGCACACGCGTGGCCTCAACATCCTGCCTTCAGGAAAACCTCCCCACGACACAGCCGCTGGTCGCGGGTGCAGGGGCAGCCTGCAGCGAGACCCTCCTTCCTGGCCAGGTGCTCCTTCCGTGGAAAGCGAGGTTTTTCAATTTGACCAGATGAGAAACAGCACGGAGAATGCGGCCTTGCGGTTTCACGACCAGGGGTTTAGGTGCGGGGATGGCAGGCAGGGGTGCGCTGCAGCAAACCTAAGTCAGAGTCGCTGACACCGGGCTTGGCCGTCTGTACCTGTGTTCCGGCCCTCAGCAGGTCCTGTCTGCCCTGTTTGTTGTCTAGCCTGGGAACAGCAGGACCCTGGCTTCAGCTCTACTGGCTTTTCCCTACTTTCTAGCCCCCGCTTCGTTATCTGTGTGCAGTGGAAGCCGGAGGACGGGGTTCGTGAAGTTCTTACCGGATCAGCACCTTTCGGAAAACAGGTCACCTCACAGCCAGCTCGCAGCGGGAACCCGCATCCCCCACGGCCTTTCCCACTGCAGCTTTGTTCTAAACTCGGGGGCCGCATGTATCAAAATAACAGTGACCACAGAACCAAAGCCACGCTGACGCCCGCACCCAGCACCGCTTCTGGGGCTCTAGGCCGCCTCGGGCAGGGGCGGGGCTTTGCGCTGTCCCAGGTGGGTGCAGCTCACAGCACCAGGTGCGCCTTCCCCTCATCTGCACAAATAGGAGGTACTGCGCACGTGGGTCCCACGGCTCCTTCATTGCTGTTACCTGGGCCAGGCTGACCTCGTAGGACTCAGGCCTGCTTGGGAGAACACATAAAGCTGGGGGCAAGGGTGTTTTTGGGCCACCGAACTCCCAGCTTTGCTTCTGACAAGATTGGGTCTCTGAGTCTCAGTAACAAGGGCCCCAAGCCTTCCTGGGGCAGTTAAGAGATGTGTACAGGTACCCTTGTTGGAAAGCAGAGCGGGTGAAGGAGCCTCGGGTTACAGAGGACTGAAAAGGGGTCCAGCGATTAAGCTCTGGGAAGCAAGCCAGAGGGGCTGGTTTTTTTTTTTTTTTTCTTTCCAGTCTCTGTTGCAGGTCACGAAGTCAAGAATCAGGGACACAGTTACCTCCTGAGAAGGGCAGGCACAGAGTGGCAGTGTTCCAGAGCCACCAGACACAGCCTGGGCTGTCTGCGCTGCTCCTCTCCCTTAGGCCGTGAGCCTTCCCCAGCTACTCCTCAGAGTGCCAAGTCAGCCAAGGTCCCAGGCCTCTCCCAGGCACTGTCACTGCAGGCCCATGGGTGAAGGCCAGAAGCCTCACAGTCCCAGGAAGCGGGTGGTGCTGGGCCTTGTGTGGAGAAAGGCCAGGTTCTGCACAGACCCTGGTGGGGGCCTCAGACAAGGGTGAACTGTGTGGGTCCCATGTCCTAGTGCTTCCCTTGCCTGGCCTACAGCGTGGCCTGCAGGCTCACCTGACCCTTAGCAAGGGCCACTAGCAGCCCATGCTGTGATGTAACTGCTACAAGCTGAGGTTGTAGGCTTCCTCGGATAGAGGCCTGACACAGAGGGCAGAATAAAGCCCCACGTTGGCAGATACCTGGGGGCCTTGGAGTCCACACCTGGAGGAGATACCCACAAGCGGCCCTTGAGTCCTCTGTGCTGGGATTCACGTCTACCCCTTCCCCAGATCCTCTGAAGCCTAGAGCATGCAGAAATAGCAACACATTTCCAGCCATGAGATGGAAACCACACAGTGCCAACCTGCTGCGTGCTCCTTGCTTAGACCAGGCGGCCATGGGGCAACGGGCAGAGCCACAGACCTGAGGCATTATTTCTTTTTTTTTTTTTTTTTTGTCTTTTTGAGACAGGGTCTCGCTATGCAGTTCAGGCTGGCCTTGAGCTCGCTTTTGTAGCCCAGGCTGGTCTCGAACTCGCACAGATCCTCCTGCCTCAGCCTCCCAAGTGCTGGGATTACAGGCATGCGCCACCATGCCCGGCATGAGGCATTATTTCTGAGGTAACTGAAATCACCTCAGGCCACAGAAGGTTGTATCAGACAACACTCTGCACACTAGTACACAGCAGGATGAAGGGTGGCTTGTCATTAGGAAGCAGTCCAGTGGACCTGAGGGGCCGCTCCTGTCCCTTTGTGTGACCCAGCAGCATTCAGACCTCTCTCCTTGAAGAGACATTGCATCCTGGTGCTGGGCCAAGGCAGCCCCTTCCTGCCCTGGAGCCAGTGCTTCCAGTCCAGAGCCCCTGGGCACTGCTGCTGCTGGACATCCCTGCCCAGAGCCAAGCCCCCTTTATCTCCAAGGCCCTGGGTTCTCCGAGACCCAATCCCATTGAAGCCTTCTGCATTGAACAGAGATCCCATCATTCTCAGCATTACCATGTCTCCTTGCCAGGAAGGTTAATTCACATGGCATTAACAGCTTGCAAAACTCATTCTTCTTGTGGAAGAAGCTGGCACTACATTTGGCTGTCAGTGAGGACCTTGCTGGTGAGGTCCACCGGGAGCAGTGTGTGGCTGGACTTGGTGTGGCCGGAAGGGACTGGTGGCAGCTTCGTCCCTGCCCGAATGGGGTGGCTCTCAGTGACCCTCTCCCTGTAGCAGCCCTTGCTCCACACCATCAGTGCTGCAGGTTACACAGCTACAGCCGACCCTCACAGTTATTCTTCCAGTGAATGTCGTGTGCCTACTCATGGACAGCTGTGCCTCCTGCCTGCCCACTCCAGGGCCCGCCAGGCAGTGCACTGTTTGTGCCCTCTTCTTCAGCCTGTCTGCCTGAGTCTTCAGGTAGTGTTGGCTGTGCTCCTTCGGCCCAGGAGTGAGGCAGGCCTGCGGCTGGGCCTCCCCACGAGCCTGGTCTCATCCTGAGCGGTGAAAGCCACAGAGCAGCGCAGGCCCAGGGCCAAGCTGTCCCTTGGGGAGGCACATCTGCCTCAGCACAGGAACCAACAGAGCAGCCACCCACGCTCTGACTCCTGAATCTGCTTTATTTCTCTGCATAAGGAACCCTGCACAGGCAATTCAAATTAAAACAAAATAAATATATGAATATTCATGTAAAACTGTCCTTTCTAATGAACAATTATACACAATGTACAATTCCACGTTCACTGGGTGGGTTTACAAAAATGTATCATTCCCAACTAAAAATGCACCAAAATGGTTCCATGCAAACTTATCAAAAGTGACCAAAAATATGGAGGGAAAAACCTGACCGTGAGCACTTCGCTGCTGTTTTTGTACAATCACAGAAAAATAAAAACATCTAATTTGTTACCTTTAGAGTAACTAAGGTACTGTTTATCAAGTCGTTTATGTCCCTAAAGCATCTATGTAGTTACCATGATAGGACATCAACATCAACTCCCAGTGCCTGTGACTGCCAAGGGGGCGCCACGCAGCTCAGTAGTCGGTGTCAGAGCCTTCCGCGTTGTCCACGTTCCTCGAGAGCATGTAGTTGTCCATGTCGATTGAGCGGCAGTTGTTGATGGCGTAGCGCAGGCGCTCGGCCATGACTAGCTGGCTGGAGTAGGGGGGCAGCCGCAGCTGGAAGAAGCAGGTCTGTGAGGTAGGCAGACTGTCGTAAGGCTGTGGAGAGAGACCCAGAGCCGTGACCAGGGTGCAGGCCTGCCACTACCACCAGCCCAGGCCAGGCCAGCCCTTCTGCCGACTCCACAAGGGAGCCCACAGACATGCCCTCTTGAGCAGAAGCAGAGCCAGGCCATGGCAGAGGGGCGTGGGCTCTGCTGTCCCGTGGCCTCAGAGCTTCTTCTCACCTTGCTCTCCAAAGCCCACAGCTGTGAAGCAACGTGCATGGCAGTATGGTGCCTGGCACAGCCCCGAAGCCAGTCACAGGGAAGCCCACGGCAGGCATAGAGGGAGAGGAATGTGGTGTGGCAGCTGGGAAGCCACTGTCACCTGCCCCCCACAGTGCTCTGTGGGCTCTGAGCCCTCACCCCTGTGGCTGCCAGCCTACGGCATGGATGAGAGAAGAGGACTCAGCTAAACCTTTTAGCCCCTAAAATGACAGGATAACTATGGGAAGAAAGGTGCTGAGAAGAGACTAGGGTAAAAACATACTGACTTCTGACACAGGATGCCAAAAATCTGTCCAACTCAGACAGGTAGAAATGGCTGCTGCCGTGTAGAGTTCCGTTACTCCTTGAAAACCATCACTTCTAAGCTATCCATAATTCTAGTCATGATATGATACTGTTATGAACAAAATTCTAAAAAATTAGTTTTAACAAAGGACCTGCCCTCCCTTGCTCACTTTCCTCATAAAGGCACCCTCCCTTCGTGGGCAGCCCTGAAGCCTTTGGGTTCCAGGGTCTGTGAGGTCAGAGCGCCAATGAAGACATGTAGGAAAGAGCATGGAATGGAGCTCACAGTGTGGACCTGGAGGAAGTCTATGGGTCACACAGGAACAGCCACAGTGTCCACTTCTGTGAGGTGGACCAACCCGCAGAGCAGCGCAGCACAGACAGGAGCTGAGGTTTCTTCCTGAGGAAGATAGAAGGGAGCCATTCCTCCTCCCAGCCTGCTCAGTCTTTGTGTGCAATGTGGGAGGGGCTCAGGCTTTAGCCACTGCCAGTGTCAGCGACCAGAAAGCACCTGGGAGTGGCTGCCAAGCAGCGGCCATTGCCACGGTGCCTCGGTGGACAAGCTTTCGTGTCCATGTCAGAATTTGGTGTTATTCCTTGCTTTAGCCTCACAACCCACTGTGAGCACTCTGCTGTGGTGCCTGTGGTTGTCACAGCTCATTTTCAGTGCTGCTCCCTCATCCAGCAGATGCTGAGACCTGCAGCAAAGGTCTGCATGAAGACGCCCTGCTTTCCTCACGCTTCCTGACCAGAACCCCGACCCTTCTGCAGAGGACTGCACACTCTCACTGGAGGGGGCTTGGAAGAGTGTGGCAACTGCGGGTGCCAAGTCCGGGAGGGAAGACAACTTAGGTCTGCCTTCAGACGTGGGCAGGGGACCACAAGGGCACTGAGGAGGGCTTCCCAAGGCAAGTACCTTGATACTGGGTATAATGACAAGTAAGTGTGTGCCAGGCACGGATGGAGGGGGTGTGAGGAACTTGTTATGCAGGGGAACACACAGGCCTGGTAAAAACAGGCCAGTTGCTGCTGTTGGCCTTCACCCCAAGTCTGTGCAGCAGCTTCTGACAGGGCAGGCAGAGGACAGTAACTCAGCAGATGCGCCTTGCGAAGGACAGCTCTGCAGGCAGCTGTGCTGCAGGCCCCGGCCCTTCTATTCCTAGGCTTCCAGTCAGTGTGCAGAAATGTGCCCCTGCCCAGACATGGGTGTGTGTGTACGCACGTGTGCGCAGCTCCTGGCCTCCTCAGTTCCTTTCGGAGCACACACACTGTGTCCAATTCCCCACAACAGGACAAGGAGCAGGTGGCCTGAAGCTCCCGTCCTAAGTCCCACTCAGCTGAAGCCAATGAAGGTTGTTTGCCGCTGCTAACTTCAATATCCACTTAAGGCTTTTTCAATAAAGCCCTGTGATGTTTCCAAATAAGTTTTGCTGCCTGATTTTTTTTTTTTTAAGTATCTGAATATTCTGGATTAAAGCTCAAATCTGCAGGCCTGATTGGAAGTCAGTTTGGTTTTCCCAGCACAGTAGCAAAAAGGAGGAAGTCAGCAGATATTCCTTAGGGAGGAAAAGCGGCCCACTCACCCTATCGACCTTCATGATCTGAAACCTCTGAGAAATGTCGGCAGTGTTAGCTGGCAGGCGGGAGCGTCCGGACACAAAGCGCATGAAGAGCACACGCTCCTCGTTGGAGAACTCCTCCAGCGTGCGCCAGAACCACTGCGCCAGCTGGTGCTGCTCATCCACCTCGCGGTACCGCACCACCTTCTTCAGGACGTCCACGGAGATCTCAGGCATCCCACACACCATCTGCTCCAGCTGCTTTGCGGTGAGCAGGGACAGCAGCGGCACGGGCACAATCCAGGACATCCCTTCCCGGACCGCAGCTACCTGCACCAGAGAGGGTCATTTACCTTGCTGCACCTGCTGTGAACCACCTGGGCCAGGCATCCTGCCTGGTGTTTACTCCCATACGGAGCCAGGCCTGTGACCGGGTCCACACTCTCCCTAGCTCAGGGGCTCTTATGCTCCTATGAGCCCACGAGGGGGGTGGGTGGGGTAGGAGACACACACACACACACAGAATACCTGTAATCCTAGCTACTCAGGCTCAGGCAAGAGGGGCACAAGCTCTAGGACAGCCTGGCCAAGTCAGCAAGACCATGATTCAATATTAAAAATTTTAAAAGAGCTGGAGATGCAGCTCAGTAGAGTTCTGGCACCACCAAAAGAAAGCCAGCCCCCAGCCCAGCCCAATCTCCTGTCACATGTGGCTGTGTGTTCTTAAACTATGGTGTGTGAAGGAGGCGCAGCTCTTCATCAGCTCAATGCCCTAATTCTTGTTGCTGTCTACTGTGTGTCTTGGGAAAAGTTACATCCTGATAAAAATTGTGCTCAGCATAAAAAAATAAACTGGAAAGAACAAAGAAGAAAATAAAAATGGGGAGTTTTGGGTATTTGGTTCTAAATCACAGGCCCACTGCTCAGTAACTCCATGACCTTAATCTTACCATCCTGGTACATAACCCTTAGGGGGGCTTCACACAAGGAACGACCAGCTGTACTGCTGACGTAACGACCAAGCTCTGCTCTCCAGCACAGGGCTGAGCACCGGCTGGCCAGGCTGCCAGGGCTGTGAGGACAGATGTGGGCTCCACGGCTGTACCCCTACCAGTGACCGCCAGTGACCATCCACGTCTATGGTCTATGGTCTGTTTCACAAATGCTCCACTCTTGGCCAACTCCAAAATAACCTCTGAAAACAACCGACGTCTAGGAATTGAGCAGGAGCGGGGAAGTCTCCAGTAGCACCAAGCCTCAGCACACACCAAACCAAGCAGCGATGCCTGGAACCATCTGTGACACATGCTGAATGACAGGTATGGACCGGCTGCAGGAAGTGGGAGGGGCCAGCTAGGGCACTTCTGAAAAAGGAGAACGCGTAGTTCTAAGAGAGGAAGAGGAAGTCAAGGGAAAAGGCCTTGACGGAGCACAGGATGTGGAGTGCAGCGCCCCCACCGCAGGGAGGGTCTCCGCTCTGTGCAGGGGGTGAGTCTGGCCTGGGGCCTGGCTCTGCTGGGGCACACGCTGCTTTCTGCAGTGCTTGCTCCTGTGGAATGACACCAGTGACCTCTGCCAGAGAGGAAACAGAAAAAATTGCACACTGGGCTGTCCAGCCTCATGCCTTGCACGTGTGAAGTGACTGGTGTACTTCCCTTGTTCTGAGAAAGCAAGCTGTTTTAGGAAACCATGGTTGTACTGGTACTTACTCTTAGAGGACAAAGCTTTTCACAAACTAGAGAGGACTGACACTTTGCTGTGTAAGCAGCATCCCTAACACAACTCACCACTATGCTAAGGGAAATACTCTTCTGACTTGTCTGACCCACAGCTGAGGCCAAGGAATGGACAGCGATGTGCATGGATGCACGTACTTGAAATTACTGAGCCGCTGTGGCCTGGGGCCACCTCTCGAGAAGGCCTCACCATATTCCGAAAGGGAAGTGTTACTGATGAATGTATCAGCAACTGCATTACCAGAAGCACCATTCTGGACACAGTATTTGTTCTGTGGTCCCTCATTCACACTCTCCTCCTCCAGGGTTAATTTGTCACCAAGGAACCAGGGCAACTCGTGTGAAAAAGAGCCTCACAATGGCATCAAAGTCCTACAGACTTACAGAACAAGGCCCCAATCTAGGGCTCAGTTCTTAGGCCAGCAGAAAAGTCTGTGGAGTGTCTTGAAGAATGGAAATGGAAGCTAAAGACCACTCCACGGAAGGCCAAGGAAGAGGACTGGGATAGAGAAGATGCAGCCAGGCCCTGAGGACTACAGGGTGAGAGAGGGAGAGGAGGAGAGAGAGGACAGGGAGGGGAAGGAAGGGGAGGGAGGAGTGGGGGATGGGATGGAGATGGGGATGGAGAGTGACACCTGAGGACCTAGCAGCTGGGTGGCCCCTGAGACACATGGACAGCAGGATGGAGACATGAGAAGACAGCATCTGACTGCCGGGGTGAGGGCCTGGCACCCACCCAACCAGGGAGCACTGCAGAGTGGCACTGATGCAGTAAGTGCACGGCCACCGCCAGGAGTGACAGCCAGCGCTCGCAGAAGGCAGAGGCTTTCCATGCGTGTCCCCCAGCCTTTTGCCTCACCTGCCGGTCCATCTCATGGAGCCGGTACTCAATGGCCCTCTCCACATACTCCTTCCTGTTGGAAAACGTGAGCGGGATGCTATTTCCACCGGGGATTATGGGGACCATTTTGCCATCAGCACTCTGGCCAACAAAAGAATCAAGAGGAATCATCTAAAAACAGAAAAATAAGAATTTTTTATAACATGGCAGAAAAGGCAACAAAAAGTATGTCACATATAGTGCAACAGTAAAAAAGTCAAGATTTCACAGATGAAATCAAGACAAACTGGACAGGTGAGGCTGATCGGCTCCTGGAGCTGGAGCTGCTGCTGTTACAGGGAGGCCCCGACCTGGTCTGCTGGGCTCTGCTCACCCAGGGCCCCCCAACACTTTGCTCTGCCCGCTGTGGCTAAGTGGCTAAGGGCAGCCCCGGCACCGACCCATGAGTGAGCCGTCGCTGGGCGGAGCGCTGAGCCCAGCTCCTTCCAGCAGCAGTGCGCTCCAGAGCCCAGGCCTACCTCATGGAAACTCTCCTCGGTGATGCCGCTGTCTTCAATATGAAGAATGCTGTTGAGGGTCTGCACGTAGAGCAGGTCCACCTCCTCTAGGTCCTCCAGGGTGAGTGGGACACAGCACAGCTGCTTCCACACCAGAGGGGCCAAGTGGAGGTCTAGGGGTTTCTTCGTGCGAATGGCGACCCCCATTAAGATCCCCAGGAACTTGAACTGCATCAGGTGCTCATCCAGGCAGGCGGAAGGGTTGAAGAGGAATCTGTGAAAGGAAGCATTTCAAGCAGTTTTCCTCATTTCTATGAGAAATGGGTTACCAGGCAGCTGTAGCATTAGCTCAGGCTTGTGCTGCTGCAGGCAGGAGCCATTAACTCCATTAACTACCTGTGACTATTTAAATTAATTAAATAGAATCTAAAATCCAGTTTTCTCGCTATCCTAATCACATTGTTACTTTTTTTTTTTTTTTTGCACTGGAGATCGAACTCAGGACCTTGCGCTTGCCAGGAAGGCACTTATGCTGCTAAGTTATCTCACTGGCCATGTAATCACATTCTGAATACCAAACAGCTACACACAGCCTATGGCTCCTGTTTTGGACAGCACAAATACTGTATATATATTTTTTTTATGTTGAATTAATTTTGGAAGAACTATAAAAGTACAAGTGAATGACCTATTAATCCTTAGGCTAAGTGCTCCAGAACGCCCTATTTCCCAATATAATTTAATTTATTGTTTATAAGCCTATGAAGCAGGATCCAAACTTTAATAAAATCTAACTGTAAATACAGTACTAAGCTCTATGACTTGATAGTGTAATGAAAGTTTTTTTGCAGGACTGGGGTTCGAACTCACAACCCTGCACTTGCCAGGCAGGCACTTGTGCCACTGAGCTATCTCCCTGGCCCCTGAAGGTTTTTAATGAAGTACAGTGTAGAAAATTCACTAGGGGGAGCCCCACCTGGGCCTTCCGAAATACAAAGTTCAGGCTTTACAATCAATGGTAACTTTCCTCTCCTCTCGGGATCCCAGTTGAGCTGACCCCATAGTTAGTTCTGAGTCACAATGGCAGCACAGTCTCCTCCCCCAGGGCCCGGGTAATATGGGCACCTCCTCCTTAGGGTTACAACTCAGGCTCGGTGGGTAAGATGTGGGAAGCACTCAGCACACACGAGCCAGTGTTATCTAGACATCTGACAAATATTTGCTGTCTTACCTGTCTCTATTATAACCTACTTCTGCGGTGGCATTAGGAGAGGGTATGAGAAGCTCAACTATACCAGTTTCCAGTTCCTGTAGAAGAAAGAAAAGCATTCTGCTGAGAGATGACAATCAAATGTTTCAAGAGCAAATCAAGCACAGATTATTATACTAAAGGAGAATATTCTAAGGATGGCATAGTGTATATGACAGGCAGCCAGTGCTGTGGTAACTTCTGTGCAAAGTCTCCTGTAGGGAGGAGTAGCAGGGTGAGAAAGAACACCCAGCAGGAGTTGGGGAAGCCGACAGCAATACCAGGTGAAACCTCAGACTCAACACATGACAACCAAGTCACTCTAGTCAATGGTTCACCACAGAAACCGGGTTTCAGGCAAAGCTGGAGGGACACAGCTGACTTAAAAGCCAGGCTCACAGTGTGGCTTTCAAAATCATATCTGACTCAAACTCTCAACACATTTTCCAAATTCCTCTGGGCAGGGCAGTTCCACTTTATTCTGAAGCATCAGAATGATGGGCTGGAAAGAAAGCTTGGTGGTCTAAGTGCCTGCCTGGCAAGCACAAGGACCCGGGGTTCAATCCCTGGTACTATATGGCGTGCTGGTCCTGCACTGAGCTGGCCACCACATTTGGGTGTGGTGGCACTCAAATGTAATCCCAGCACTGGTGAAGCTGAGACAGGAAGATCACTGAGTGCGAGCTGCATAGTGAGACCCTGTAGCACATCACAATCTTTTTTTAAAAAAATAATTTTAAAGCATCAGAATAACTCAGAGCACACGGCTGGTCTTGGGTTTGTCTGCTACGTGAATGCACTTATGTAACACTGTGCTTTCTCTGCATGACAGATGGGCGTCACCCATAGAGGGCAGAGTGCTGACACTGCTATGGTAAGTCGCACAAGGCACTTCTCAAGCCCTTGCTGTCTACAAGTGCCTTATACCAGGCTTGCAACGCACCCCTACTGTAGAGGTGAAAGCACATCTGCAGGAGCAGTCACTGCGAACAGTACCAGGATCTCTGAGCCAACCACTCAGCAGCATGCAGGGACATACCTGGCACATCTCTGTGATGGTGTCATCGAACACGCCTCCGGCGTCATCAGCCCCTTCCCCAACCAGCTTAACCTTCCACGCTCGGGATGGTAGACGGAGGTCTGATGCATTTAGCTTAACCACTTGCCTTGCTATCTGAACAAAGATGGGCTTACACTTCCGTCCTCTTAAAAACAACAACAGCAAAAAAGGCAGAAGAGAATGAAAACCAACTGATCAACTTCCCAAGCTGCCACAATGGTCCCTATGGCAGGGTCCCATCTCTAAGTCCATGAAGAGATTGCTGTGCAACAAGCCCACCACAGGGCTGTTGTGTGACTCCCCACCCCCACCAGGTCCTAAGGTGAGTAGAGTGGCACTTTGATCCGCGAGCACTTTCATTTGCAAACACTTCAGTTTCCAAACAGAAGCATTTGACAAATTTTGTTTTTGCTTGCAAACTACACCAGGTGACCAACACAACTGTGGCCATCTTTCCTGCATGAAAATGAGTATGGCCATCTTTTCTAGAATCATGGAGCAAATTAAAGTTCATGACTCAAGGTGCCACTGTACCTTTTCCATCCTTTATAAGCAAGGGAGCTAAAGCTTACAGAGATCAATTAATAATAACATTAATTTCAAATTTTCCAGCTGGGCAGTGAAACACACACTCAAGCCAACCTGGTCGATATTCTCTTTACAGTGATTTGAGGTCCATAGTTTTTGCCTTGAACCATGGTCTTCCCAATGGAGCGCACCATTGGCAGAGTGTAGACCCTTGGGGCCAACAAAGGCCGCAGCTGTCCCTGCACAACGCCCCAGGTCCCAGCACTGTAGTGGGACATGCTGCTCTGTAACACAAGGGAAAGGCATCAGGGATAGGATAACGTAAGGTTTAAAAGCACTCCACATGTTTAGAACATAAATTCTTTTTGGAATGTAGATTTATTATTTATTTATTTATTTATTTATTTTTGTCTTTTTGAGACAGGGTCTCACTATGCAGTTGAGGCTGGTCCTGAGCTCACTTTTGTAGACCAGGCTGGTCTCGAACTCACATCAATCCTCCTGCCTCAGCCTCCCGAGTGCTGGGATTACAGGCGTGAGCCACCACGCCCGGCTTGGAATGTAGATTTAAAAAGCACAAACCTGAGTATTAGTTACTACTAATAATTTTTTTCAAAGTATCTTTTGATAAAATAAATGGTTACCAATTAAAAAAAAACATAAAAGGCAGAAAAGCACATAAACATATACACAAATGAAACCATCATACGCCTCCATCTAGACAGCCCCATGACTCTTCTACCTTCTATGTGCACATATACATGTATACTTCTCACAGCATTGAGGTAATACTGCTATATAGCTGTAGCTGCTTTTCTCACTTTGAATCCTATAGTCTTCAATACTGTGTTTAGTGCTGCATGGTTTTCTGCTGCCTAGCTGATTGTCTACTTCTTTTATTTTTTTCCCCTGGTATGGGAATGGATGGATGGAACTCAAGACCTTGTGCTTGTCAGGTGGGTGCTATGAAGCTATGAGCCCTATCCTCACACCCTGATTGTCACTGGGTGACAAATCACCCAGTGATTTGTCAAATCTCTCCATTCATCACTGGTCACCCAAAGGTTATAGAACAACAGTTGCCTACATATTCATCAAATTTAAATAAGCTTACTTTCCAAATTACTGGAATGTCTTATAATAGACAAACCACCTAAATAAAGTATTCCCTAATACTTTATTTCCCCAATCTCCCACAATAACCAAAAGGCTCCTGTTTTTGTTTTTGTTTTTAATTTATTTATTTATGTTATGGCCAGCTCAGCCTGCCCAGTGGGTGGGGCTGATGCAGCATGTTGGGCTGAGGATTGAACTGTGGTCCCTGCTGTTGCCTAAGCAGGTGCTTTAGACTGCTGAGCTACCTCGCCAGCTCCCAAAATGCTCATTTGTAAGAAGAGAGAGTGCCTACCAAATTTCAGAAGAGTAATTTAACAACCTTGACTATGGCCCTATTAGCTTTGTGCGTTTAAAGCTTTAACATCATATATTAGACGTAGATAGTATATGGTCTGCCCAGTCATTCATGTTTCCTCAAATTTTGGACAGCCCAAAACAAAAAAAGGCTACTATATCCAGAAACATGATCATTAGTATCTGGACTGTCCCTATCCTTAAATGGGACTGGAATTGCTGTTCCTCTTAGGTCAAAGACTAAAGGAACTATGCTAGAATTTTCCAAAAGCCAGGCCAGCGTGTTACCTGGTTGTTGGGACTGAGGTTCAGCAGCCTCCAGGACGAGTACATGAGGTCAGAGAAGTGGTAGAGCAGCCGGAGCCGGGCCCGAACAGTGTGGATGCTCACCTCTCTGAGTGCCCCGTACTGGGGAGGCACTGTGTCAGGGAGGCCCAGCTGCAGGGGCACTGACACACCTGTCAATGAATAAATGAGTGTGAAGGAAATACACTGCCTTCAATTCTGGTATTTTGGAAAATTTTAAACATACATTAAACTTGAGATAGCTCTGCAATGGACACCAATTCCCACCACCTAAATTCTGTAACTAATATTTTGCTATATTCACTTTTTCCCATATGTAACCTTTCTTTACATTTTTTATTTTTTATTTTTTAAAATTATTTTATTTTATTTGATTTTATTTTTTCTTGTTTCAGAACCTTTGTTTCTTTATTCACTCATTTTTTTTTTTTTTTTTTTTTTTTTTTTTTTTTTTTTTTTTTTTTTTTTTTTTTTTTTTATGGCCGGCTCAGCCCACCCCGATGGCAGGGCTGGCACAGCATGTGGTGCCAGGGATCGAACCGTGGCCCCTGAAGCTGCCCAAGCTTTCCGAAGCAGGGGCTTTAGACCACTGAGCCATCCCGCTGGGCCCCTCTTTACATTTTTTAAATCTTTCTTTATTTGGTACAGGGTCTCACTATGCAGCTCAGACTTGTAGTAAACTTCCTGTCTCAGCCTCCCCAACATTGGGACTACCAGTGGCCAGGTCAGCACAGGGCCAGCATGACATGTGGTACCGGGGAATTAAACCTGGGTCTTTGTGCTTGCCAGGCAGGCACTTAAAGTGCCGAGCTATCTCCCTCGCTGATGTAACTTATTCCTTTAGTCATCAAATCAGCTTGGTTTTCTTGACACACTAGTGTTGGATTTTTTTAAAAAACTTAAAAAAATTTTTATCCTAAGGAAATCTGGTCTTTTTTCTTGTGAGACTTTTAGTTAGGAGGGAAGGAAGGGAAAGAAGGACCCTACTTCTATCCTTCATAGTCAATAACTGTTGTTTTCATAATAATGCAAGGTACAAGCGAAGCTCAGGAAGGGAGTTCTGAAGTTCAGAACTTCACAACGCTGCGTCTCATCTCACTAGGGATCTGGCAGAATGAAAGACAGTATGTGGTTCAAGGTTTCTTACAGCGAAGTCTGCAAGCACTGTATTGTCAACCAGGTAGAAAATTCACACAGAAACACTAAAATCTGCTGTATATAATATTAAGCTTTATACAGCTCAATTGCTGTGGGTATTAGAGCACCTTTTAATACATGAAAACATTTGTTCAAGTACTATCAGTCTGTTGACTCCCATAGTCTTTGCAATAGGTGCTATTACTGTTATTCTCAGTTCACACACAAGGTAACAGTCTCAAGGCCATGCAGACTTCATATGCAGGAGCCAAGATGCAGCCCCACAATGTGGTCCCAGAGTCTAAATCTTTAACTGACAGGCTCAAGTGAGAGCAAAATCCCTGTGGAAGCTGAAGGCTCTGAGTGCTGAACTGTCGGGCAGCGGCGACGCTGCTCACGCTGGGTTCTGTTAATCAGGATCCGCCTGCTGGGGTTTGGAAGCTGCTTAGCAGTCAGGCCTGTCTCGTTTCTATTATCCTGCTAAGGCCAAACCCCCCTCTGTGGGGAACTTTCCCCAAGAACCTGTGGCTAAGAAGTAGGGATGTGACAGTTACATGTTGGCTGTCAACCTGACTGGCTTGAGAGATGCCCGGGAGATGAGGAAAACACTCTTCCAGGCAGTCTGGGTGAGGCCTGGGGCCATGAGCTGGGGGCTGCACCTAGACCCTGGCTCCCTCCTCTCAGGCTCTCCCCATGCTCTGTGCCTCCCAGATCCACGAGTTGAGCAGCTTTCCTCGCCAGGTTTCTCCCTGGGAGCCAGATGACTGAGGACTGAAACGTCTACAACTGAGCCAAAGTAGACTTCTCTTCCTCTACATAGTGGTGTCTGATATATTGTCCCACCAAAGGAAAGCTGGCCAATGCAAGGGAAGCCAGAAAAGGAGGACAGAATGCTGAGCTCCAAGGCTCAGAGTTGCTTCATGAGTTCTGCTAAGACTCCATGGGACAATACAAAGGGCTTGAGGGCCAGGATTAAAATCAGTCGGAATGCAAAATCCTGCTACTGAATGGTAAATGCCACCATCAAGGTAACGGCTATGTTTGTGGACAAGAAGAAGGGTTCAATCAGACTGTCCACTGTTGGCTGTTCAGTGCACAAGAATACATTATATTCTTCTTTAAGGCTTTTTAGTAATCTGTAAGGATTTCCTCATAAATCTTTTCTTCTACCTTCTTTCATTACTGAGGAGGGGGTGCTGGGAATTGAACTGAGGAGTGCTGAGCTATATCTCCAATGCTTTCAGAGACAGGGTCCTGCTAAGAAGCCCAGGCTGGCCTGGAACTTGTGATCTCCTGCCTCCAGGCTTCCAAATAACTGGGATTGTAAGTGTGGACCAGCATGCACTACTTAAGGGCTTTTAATCTTTATTGCTAACAGTGGGCTTAAGAAAACTGTCTGGCATATATGAGGCAGACACACTTGCTGTTCTAAAATCGTTAAGGTTTGCATGCCTAAGTGGTATGATTTCTTCTCTTGGGATTGTGGAGCAGGACTGCTTCGCCCCAAATCAGCAGGAGAAATGCCTGCTGCGGAGCATTTACAGTGTGGGGGAGCAAGGCACAGGGTTCCTGACAGAGGCTGGACTGGAGAGCAAAGGCACTGTGCTGCAAGAGCAGCAGCAGGAGCATGGACACTTGGCCCCTCACCTGGTGCTCTTGGTGGGACAGGTGGTGCTGTCCATGCAGCACTGTGGCAACGGCCGGCTGAGATCTGCCGAATGTTCTTCCCCTGCAGGGCTGTTACCAGGGTTGGCTCTCGAACATGGTTGGTGTGGCCTAGGCCAAGCTGGGAACAACCAATGAGCACACAGACATGCAGTTAGAGGAAGAAAAGAACTTAAGATAATTCAATGCGCACCAACCACGAGCATTAAAATAAAATAAAATTTGACTTTTCTCAGTCCTAATGGTCCTCTCAGCTCAGAATGTCTCCTGAAAAGGAAACTGCAACAAAGCCATTCCAAATCCTGCAGATCAGTTTTAATAAGCAAATACAACCTTGGATTCCAGCTTGGAAAGAATGAGTTCTTGGAAAGTTAAAATGCAACAGAATGACCTGTAGAGCTTTTATTTAAAACATGCAGGGATCTCCAGGTCTCTGTTCTTAGGGTCTGGCTGGGACTCCAGCGTTTCACTGGCTGAGTAACTCAGCATCAGTGGGGAGGCTCATGAGGCATCACTAGGCAATTTCCGAAGGTGTCTTCAACATGAGCTCTCTTCTCCTTAAGGTGACCACAAGGATGAATAGCTACCTTGTCTGTTAATGTAGTGATGAGGAGAGCACAGAAGCCAAACTGAGGCTACTCTGAATAATCCTAGACCCAGAATTTCAGGGCCGCTGGCTTGCAGGAGCCAGATTCATAGTGGAAGGATTGGGGGAGGGGAGGTGTCTCTTGAAGTGAGGTAAAAGCTACTGTTTTAAGCAGGAAGCCCTGCCATCTCCCATCAAAGTCTCTTCCTTCTCCTTGTAGAGAGGAGGGGTTGAACATATTAACCTCAGGTCTTATTTTCTCATAGGCTCAGTTTACTCCTGTGACAAGATTTCCTCCACAAACATACATAGTGATATCATAAGATACAAAGGTACTGTTTCATTCATTCTTTTGTTTTTTGGTACTGGTATTGAACTCAGCATCTTGCACTTGTCTGGCGGGCATTTACCCCAGTGAGCTATTGCTCTAGCCCCTTCATTCTTTCCTTTATCTCAGCAACTGATATTGAGACTCTAATCTCATGTATTACCATAGTAAGAGTGATGTGCCAATAGGTAGAAATGCTTATGGCAGTGTACTATGTGCCACACATCTGTGACAAATGTGCACATGCCTAGTTGATCCCCTTAATCACTGCTATACTGCCAGACCTTTTTCTTAACCATAGTATAATACTTCCTTGACTAACTGAGAGAAAGATGCTAACTGGATTCACAAAGTAATCAATGCCACGGTACAGCGATGTGTCTGGAACACTGTGGTCAGCATCAGGGATGCCCTAGCTTATCCTTTCTCACAAGAACATTGGCAGAGCTTTAGGTTGTGTGAGAACAGCAGGAGAGACATTTACCTGCCCTTCTGAGTTGCTCCCCCAGGCATACACATCTCCAGTAGATGCTAAAGCAAGTGTGTGCTCAGCTCCAACTGCCACATCTTCAATGACCACTCCAGCTAGGACAGGGACTTGCTGTGGCCGATTGTGATTGCGGGCACGCCCCTCAGGAAGGCCAATCAAGCGATCTGAAAAAATAGCAGAAGTATTATGGGAATATGATCAAAAAAACTTGAAGAGATGCAGAGCAACAAGAAATACAACTCCAGGGTGGGGAGGGAGTGTGTGAGCAGAGGCCAGCTGAGTAGGTAAACACCGGATGAAGCGTTGGGAGGAAAGTTGGCTTTGGAAAGAACTGGTGGGTCAGGGGAGCATGGAGCCTCTGCATGACAGCAGGAGCTCAGGTCACGTTATCAGAAAGCATACCACACTCTTTTATGTTTCCTACTCATTTCACTTTTTATGGCAGAACTGCAATCACATAGTATAGAAGGCGGTGAGTATAAGCTACTATCTAACAAGATATACCAGCCGGGGCTGGGGAGATAGCTCAGTGGAATAAGTGCTTGCTTGGCAAGTACAAGGTCCTGAGTTTGAAAAAAAAAGATATACCAGATGGTAAATAGAGCTTGAAGCCACTTCTGTAAAAAACATCAGACTCCTTCATAAAAATCAAGAATTAAATCTAAAACCAGCAGCTTATTTCAAACTTAGAAGCTCCTTAGTATCACATTTGAAGGATCCAAAGTGTCTGAAGTTTCTTACATTCTCAATAAAGATGTCATGCAATCTTTTCCTGACATTTCTACGCAACCTTTTTTTTTTTCATTTAATAATAAAATTTTATTTTTTCCAAATGTACACCTAGGTGAACCTATTCATCATGCATCTTCACCAGTGGCAGGGGCATCTCCAACCTTGGTGTTTCTGGTATAAATAACTTGAGCTCTGTGCTTTGAGGCCAGCTTGATAAGCTCTTTACTAAGGAGCTCCTGAAGGGCTGCTCTGGCCAGTGACCCAGGATCTTCGGTCTCTCAGAGACCATAGCAGCAGGCATTATTAGTTCACAGCTGTGAACTTTCTCACATCGAATTTGTCATAAATAGCTTTATCAAACAGAACCAGGTTGTTGAACTTGTCTAAAACTTTGCCTTTGGACCACTTCTTTTTGGCCTTGCCCCCAGATCTGTTCGTGGAGTCTTTGTCTTTCTTGGGCGACTTTCTGGCATTGCTCTTCTTTTTGTCATCTTTGGGTGGCATCACAATACCTGGAGTGCAGTGGCTACCACCGCAGGCCCATCAAGATGTCAGACAAAAAGCCTAACTTTCTCTTTATCTTGCCAAGCTTCTGGAAAGTGGTCAGGCCTGTTGCTTAATATCCTCTAGACTTACATGTCATGGCCACCTTCTGCAGCCAGATTTGCATGTGCCCACTTGTAGTGGTTCACTGTGTCAACTTGAGAAGTTTAGAAACTTACCCAAGTCAACTCAGCAATTCTACACCCTAAGGTGTAGAGGAGCCACCATAAGGTGGCTCATCACTTAGAGGAAATAAAAGGGAAATGAGGAAGGACAGAGGAGTCCATTCTTCAGAGAAGCTCCAGTCTTCCTCTTCAGCTTGGCCATTGTCCCCTGACTTCTAACACAACCTTGGCTTCTTGTGTGGACTCAACAGCCTTCCATCGCAGATCCATCGGCCTCCCAAAATTGACTTGCAGGGAACACTGCAGTGAACTGAATCCTTCAGACTTTAGTGTGCCAACGCCCTCTGCACACATTCCTCATCTGACTGTGGTTGTCTGTTGTAAGCCACTCTTATAATTGCTTACACATCTGTATATCTTGTGTTATATTTGTTTCTCTAATAAAACCCTGGCTGATACACCACTGTACTGAAAATGTGCCCTCAGAACCACAAGTGGGCTCCTGAATGCCCAATGAGGTCAAATGAGAAGAAAGAGACTCCTGAGAATGTGTGGCTGTGAATCTACTCAGCATCTGAGCCCTGAGTGCCCGTGAGTCCCTCCAGTGCTGAGTATCTGCAGCTCCAGCCCCTGGAAGGGATGAGGAATGAGGAGAGGACAGAAAAGCACAGGTGCCAGGACAGTGTTTGTGGCAGCACCACAGAGATGCAGAAAAGGGGAGGTGCACTGGCAAGAACTCCTCCAGCGTGAGGGACAATGCTAGCACAAGGAGCTTTAATGTCCTTAAAGGTCACGAAACCAAGCAAATGAGGGGCAAGGTAGCTAGTATGACACAAACTAAGATTTACTTGATTCAGAGCACTGTATTTTATAAAACTGGTAGGCAGATATTTCCATTAATGCATGTGCACACATAAAAAGACATGTAAGCTAAATAATACCTTACCTTGGCCAAAGGTATACACGTGACCATCCTTGGTCAAAGCAACAGAAAACTGAGTTCCACAAGCAACTTTTTTTATTCCAATTCCACAAAGGACATCAACTTTCTGCAAAAAAAAGTGTGTATGGTACATACTTGAAAACAGTAAGAAACATCTTTAGGTATAAAAGAGCATCATCCAATAAAAATACTAATTGTGACCCGCCTGCTCCACCCACCTCCACATTCCTAAATGTTTTCTCCTGCTGCTCTGTGAATGGACAGTGGAGGGAGAGTGGGTGCAGGGGCCAAGGCTGTGGGGCTAACACCCAGGCCATGCAGAGCCATAGCATTCAACTGAGCAAAGGAGACTGAAGAGAATTCCAGGACTTTTTCAAGAATACTGCAAACCTGTGTAAAGCTAGGGATGGCTCCCTGTTAGTCTGGTGATTTCAGCCTTTAGAAATGACAACAGCAGCTTCTATGTTCCCCAGCAAGGGTTTGCCTGGTTTTCCTGCCTCTCTGTATCCCTGGTTCAATGTTCACCCCTATAACTATCAAGATAGTTATGTGGTGGTGAATCTGAAGGTCAACCTAAATTAAATACCTGTAAATCACAGTACTTGCCAATGTGCCAAGACAACCCACAGAAGAGAAAGGCACAGAAGCCAAGCACAGTGGTAATGCCTGCAGTCCCAGTACTCTGGGAGGCTGAGGCAGGCAGATGGCAAGTTTGAGCCTAGCTTGGGCAACTTACTGAGAAATGAGATTCTATCTCAAAATGAAAAAACAAAAAGGGCTGGGAACATAGCCAGTGTAAAAGCCCTGAATTTAATTTCTAGTACCACCACAGCCACCATGAAACAAAAACAAAAAATAAAAACTTGCAAAGGACGTATTCTTGTAGAGTCCAGAAAATTCATCAAGTGTGATTAATGGCTTCTACAGTATTTTTTATTCCAGTGTTCTTTATACTGTTTTTTTTTTTTTTAAAGCTGCATACCCATATAATTCAGTGCAATAATAAGATGAAATAGAAGCTGCAAGCAGAGTTTAAAAGGACAGTGTCCAACATTCCCTCCACAAAACATGCTGGAGATATGTCTATCTAGCTCTTTCTTAATGGAATGTACACCTACAGTGTTTGACTTTTCTATGGAGACAGGATTATCCTTGCAGAATTTTTACATCTGTTTATATATTTTAAATAATGTATTTAAAAGCAAGATCTAGACTATTGCACATTTAAGAATAAGCAACAGAAAACTGAACCTTCATTGCAAAATACCAAAAATGTTAAAGGTAAGTTATTCCCAACTATGAAGAAGCAATAACATAGATGTAAGCTACTTTCTATTGCCTGAAACTCTAGATTAAAGGCAGTAACTGACCTGGGGCGAAGACTTCGCAGTGGAGTTTCCTAAGCCTAGCTTCCCATAGTCTCCATCTCCAAAAGCCCACACCATGGAGCCATCTGTCGATACCGCCAAGGTGTGGTTTAATCCACAGGCCACCTGGAGAAGCCACAGGGAGTTCAGCAAGACAAAGCACAATGTCTGAAACACATAACCTTGTTTCTGAGACGCTTTTCTCCACTTCACTGAGAAACATGCGTATGTATTCAGAGATTTTTATTGGCTTCAAAGCCTAGTTTAAATATTAAACAAAATGGGCTAATTATACATTTACTGTCTACAACTTTTCAAGGTAAAATCCTTTAAATATTTGTGGCTAATTAAGAATCAAAGAGTATAAAAGATGGAAAAAGTACATTCACTCAAAAATATCCATTCCTACCAGACAGTGTCAAAAGAACATATGAGTCCACTGTTAGAAACACTCTCAGCCATCACAGCTGGGCAAACTTGCTTCAGAGAGGTAGCTACCAATAAGGCTGCATTCAGCTTTTCTTTTTCTTGTGGTGGGCTCAGCCCACCCTGGGGGCAGGGCTGGCATGGCATGTGGTGTCAGGTATTGAACTGTGGTCCCTGCGCTTCCTTAAGCTTGCCTAAGCAATGCTTTAGATCACTGAGCTATCTCACTGGCCCCTGTATTCAGCTATTAAACTAACAGCAGCTCAACAGGAACTGTAAAATCTGTACTGCTTAAAGGTTTTACAGCAAGCTGTATTAGTACTTTATGGAGAATATTTTAAAATATTCACATCTTGAAATCAGAGAATCATTATCATATAAAACAAAGAAACTGACCTAAAATGTACATTTTCACACTATGAAAAAGCCACAGAGGCTTACCAACTACAGCAAAATATTATGCAACTGGTGACTCTGGTCTACCTAAAGAAGAATATCTAACTGCATACAAACAGTTAAGAAAGCATGATTAGCTAGAACTTTGTATTGTCTTATTCCATGCCTGTCCAATCTGATATCCTTCCAGTGCAGTCACTCTCTCTGGAAGCTTTTTGTTAGAGGTGTTTCCAAGGCCCAGGCGTCCATAGTCACCATTGCCAAAGGTAAAAAGTTTGCCATCTGAAGTTACCACTGCTGAGTGCTTGAAGCCACAGGACATCTAGGATAGAACCACAGAGAAAAGGTTATTAAGAGGAGGTACTAAAAAAGAACCAATCAATCAATCAATCAATCAATCAATCACCTTTGGTTATTAATACAGCAATAAAGTTAACTGACAAGTAGTATCTTTAAGACCACTATATTCTATCTGTCTGAATGCTTTTTTGGCCCCCTAAAGTCTGAATTATCTCATCAAGAAAAATAAACAAACATATTAGAACAACTGTTACTTCTTTTCAGATGGACACAATTGAACTAGACTAAAAGAAATGGGGAATAGGAAAATTCTTTGTAAACTCTAGAGTGCTGCACAATTTCACAGAATTATTTTAGATTAGATCAGTAATTTTCAGAAAATGTATATACACTCAGCTTTGGTAATAGAAACAATAGGCTAAAAGCAAAGCCTTCTTCCTGCCTGTGCATCAGTCCAATTCTATGGCATTTCTTGAAGGGCAGCAGCACCCCACTTTGACCAACCAACTGACTCAGGAAAAAGAAGTCCATTCTAACACCAACACCCATCAAGCTGAGATATAAATGTGCACAATCAAAAGCAGTGGATCTTCTATAATGCATGTGTAACATATTATTGCTATTGTTTCCTGCTAGCTAAATTTAAGAATGCTATTCAACACCTAATACATGCACATTCAAAGGCAAACTGATCCAGGTCCTGCCTGACCTGCACTACTTCTTCTCCTTGTAAGGCCTCAATCTGCCGAGGTCGCCGCTGCCTGTCGCTGTTTCCATGGCCAAGTTTACCGTAGTCACCATCTCCCCAGCTAAAGACTTCTCCACTTTCCGTCAAGGCCATTGAGTGCCCATCAGAACCACAGGATGTCACTAGCTGGGTCACCACAAAGCCTGGAACAGAGTAGAATGCCAATGGATTTACAAATGCTTTACACAGACTGTCTCACTTATTTTCCTACAAAACACAGAAGGCAGATTCTAATATCCACATTTTTACAACTGTGGAAACTGAATTACAAAAGGTCTACTAGCTCGTACACAGCCCCAGCGTGAGGGATCAGAGGATCACACAGGAGCCAGGTCATGTTCCATCACGACTGTCATGCTATTCTATCTAGACCACTGGGAAAATAACTTAGAGCTTCTCAGAAACCTGCCTGAACTCATTGTCACTGGTAAACTTGTACTAAAAAAGTCCTTCTGTGCTCCCCGCATAAGTGTGGGCGCCAGTGAAAGTTCATTTAGGGATCTGGCCAGGGGCTCCTTCAGTGATGTTGCCAGAACTATGCTTTCTCCAACTCTCAGACCTCGGCCAGAGACGCCCTTTCAAGTTTTTAGCACATGTAGATATTTCATACAAACTAATTTTGACTTTTAAGAAACATATGCATGATTGCAACTGCTACTAGTAGTAGCGCAATTACACTTTCAGCGACTTTGAAGAATTTATTTACAATCTTCAGTGGGTCTCACAGGTAGTTATTTACATATCACTGAATTCTAGCATTGGTGTTATAAATAATGTATAAAATAATATACCTTAAAATATGGAAATTAAAGCTGCCTAATGTCAGTAAAATGTCTAAGATTTTATCTGCCAAAGGTGTGGGAAGAATTCCAACAGGTGCAAACATCCTTACAGCTAAGTCACAGTTGCTCACCATTTTTAAATTAAAGACAAGTTTACCTTGTAAGGCTGAAATCACTGTCAACACATGAAGGTCATCTGAATTTCCTTGTCCTAATCTGCCATAACTTCCTTCCCCACAAGCCAACACTGTGCCATTGGCCTGGATGACAAAGGTACAGTTCTGACCACAAATGACCTAGGATAAAAACACATAATTAAAAATATTTATCATCTAGCTTTGGCATATGAACATTTGAATTGACTTCTTCTATACCAAGGATACCTAATTTTATTTTATTCTTTGCTTTAAATAATTTATTTAACTGAAATGGACTTCCATTTGTTTAATAGGAAGCGACTTCCACTTATTTTGCTACATGTTTTCCCCATGGTGATCTACAGGATCGTTAAGGTAATATAAATACTTCATAAATATTTGGACATTTAGAGACACACCTGAAAGAAAGAAAAATCTTGATAAAACTGTGAACAAGCTGGACACCACAAACCACGCAAGGCTAAAATGCAACAATGTTAGGAGCCTGTGCCAAACATTCTAAATTAAGTTACTCTCCAAAATAATAATACTACTAAAAAATTAATTTACTGATCTGAAAGCTTATTATCATATTTTGTTTACTATTTTTAAGCTTTCTTCTCTTAAAATAATTTTTATTTGAAGGCTATACACTATGACTTTCTTTGGTGACTCCTTACAGTAGACTATCAGACAAGCTTCTTCCCACAGTACAGCAGAGAACACAATTGTAGGTTTCCAAGTTAGTCTACCTGGGATTTACCTGTTGGGCCTGTGAGAATGAGGGAGCTGCAGCGGGTACCATGACATTTCTCCCAGCTTCCGCCAGTTGTCCGTGCCTCCCAGCGCCCCACAGGTAGACATCACATTTTCCTCCTAGGTGCCAGTCCTAGGAAACCACAACCACCTAAAAATTAGACTCATACTTTGTTCAAATAAGCATGTACAGAGTACTCAGCATGTGTTGTCCTCTGCATTAGACACCAGGACACAAAAGCACACATAGTTAGAATTAAAACAATGACTGAGAACTACGATATCGTTATCCACATCTGACTGACCTCGGGTCTGGAAGTTGCCCAAGACATGATTTGTTCATCCATGCCATTGATCCATTTGCTGTTATCCTGCAAGACAGCACACGTCAGAATCAAGACTGGTAAGCAACAATCTGTGGGCATCTGTTCTCAACTAAAGCAAAGATTTCTCACAATAAATTCTTCTTTCTAAAGCAGAACATGGTATCAAGAGAAGTTTATTTTATCATTACTCTTTTTGAATGAAGAGTTGCACTGTGTTGTCCAGGCTGGCATCCTAGGCTCAAGAGATTATCTTGCCTCAGTCTCCTAAGTAGTTAGGGCTGTAAACTACACATCAAAAGCAGGGTTTTTGTTTTTGTTTTTGTTTTTTTTTAAAGAACAGTTTTATCATTTCAGACTAGATTTTATGCATTAATCATATTTACTTTTATTATAAGCCCTTGTATTATTGCTATCACTATAGGCATGGTGATTTAAAACTAACCATTTATGTTTCTTGAGCACCTATAGGTGCAAGGTCACACACAAGACCTACTGTCCTCATCAACTCCCTGTGTAGCTACGTGTACGTCTCTTAGTCATTTTAGGCATCAGTTTCTACAGTAACAAAATGATATATTTAGGTCAAATGGGTTTAGGGCATTTCTTAAAATATTCTATACTATCTATACAGTACTTAGAATATTTTAATTTATATTTGTTTCACACTGTAATTTATACTTCTATGTTCCAATGCCTATATCTTTACTAACTAAAGGAGCTGTTGGATCAAGGGCCGGCCCATACTCATCTACACAAGCACTTTACCTACACTGCAGCTTCTATGGCTAGATATTCTCAAATATAGTTAAAAAGAAATGACAACTTCAGTGCTCTTTCATATTCTTATTTGACCTTGACTAAAGACACAATTTCCAAATAAATTAAAAGTATTTGTATAGCTTAAATCTCACAATATGACTAGGAACAAAAATGCTAAAATATATACAAATAAAGATGTCACTGAGAGCCAGCAGGTTTACAAGAGATCCAGAATTCGAACACAATAAATGTGTCACCTCAGAGGCCTACCATCAAGTAACTTCTGTTTAATCATGCCCATGCCTCCAGCTATTCAAGCTAGCAAAAAGTTATGAGGAGTCTGCAGCGTGTCAAACCTCCATGATATAATCTCAGTTACAAGTAACAGGATTTCATGTTACATTCACCATTAGGAATACAAGTTCATCCTCTGGAACAGGCTCCAGGTCTGGGACTGTGAAAGATTCTGGAAACTGGGCCCCGTTGGTCAGGGCCTCAGCAGCCTTGATGGTGGTGGAGAAACACTCTAACCAGGCCCACTCATTCGGGTTCCAGGATGCAGGGTCGGGGAGGCAGTTCTGGTGGTGTGGTGGCACTGGAGGGTTACACAATAGCTGATCAAGGTGAAGTCCCACAGCAAGGGAAGCCAGACATTGCATATAGGGGCTGTGAACAAGCTGGTCACCACAAACCACGTGAGGCTACAATGCAAAGATGTTGTATTAGGAGCCTGAGCCAAACATTCTCAATTAAGTTTTATGCATTACTTATATTTACTTTTATTATAAGCCCTTCTATTATTGCTATCACTATAGGCATGGTGATTTAAAACTAGCCATTTGTTTTTTGAGCACCTATAGACACAAAGTCATGCCAAATAATAATAATAATAGTAATAATGATAACAACAACAATAACAAATTCACTTTTCTGAAAGCTTATAATCATACTTTGTTTACTATTTTTAAGCTTTTTTTCTTTTAAAATAATTCTAAAGGTACAGAATTACATACACAATACAGAGAATTCCCAGATACTGTTCTCCTTACTCAACTTCCTCTACTGTTAACATTTGAGAGAACTGATAACATTTATCAAAACTAAGACCAATGCTGGTACAGCACCCACTAAATCAGAACTTTATTTGACTTTCCAACTAAGATTCCTTTTCTGCTCTAATATACAATCTGGGAATCACTATACACGTAATATGTTTTCATTAGATTTTTTCTCCCTCAAAGCAGACAAATAACAACTAAACTGGAGATCTGCTTCATCTCACATTTTTTCTCCTACCAAGAGAACACTGGAGGCCATCAAAGGAAAATGGCAGAGCAACTCTGAGAGACTATGAGGTCCAGAAAAGACAAATAGGGGAAATACCTCAATAAACTTCACTGTGTGTGTGGATAGCTCACTACATTAAAGTAACCTGGCAAAGAAAGGAGGAAACAAAACCCAAAGAATTTTGTCCAGAACACGCTGTGCATACTGAGAATGAGGAGACAGGCTATTTAGCGTCACTGACTGGACACAGGTCCAAATTCAACAGTTTTTCACTCTAGAATTTGACGAACTTACTCAGTTCAGCTCTAGCTATTCTACGCTTTCCACAAAGGATTACCTGGTAAATGGGAGGATAAACACAGATACCCAAGCTCATCCTAAACAGTCCCCTAACCCCAGCTCTGGAATGCACAGCCACACGAGCACAGATACACGGGTCAGAAAAGAAATGCCATACACTGAGGCACAGATATTTTAAGACGTTTTAGAGTGAAAAAGATATCTGAAAAAGAATGATATAAAAATGACAAATTTAAGGATTATGGTTTTATTTTACACTGAAGAACTACTGATCAACTGCTCTGGGCACAACTGACTTCATTTGACTCTGCCCAAACAAATGCATTTATTTCCTCAGACTTCATGCTCTTGGGGGATAAATCCAAAGCTGTAATTCCCATCCTAAAGTTCCAAGTATCTGCTGATCTCTAGGAGTGCAGGTACCTTTTCATATGCATACTGCTCCTGAAGCATCATGGGAAGTCGCTCCAGAAAGGCTCTCATGCAGGGTGCCATGTTCAGTCCCAACACACCCTGTTGTTTCAGGGCTGTTCTACAGGTTGCTAACACATGATTGGCAGTGGCCCATTCTGCTGTACAATTCACAACCAAAACATCCTAGTTGAAAACAAATCATGTCACATGATGAGGGATAACAATGTTTAAAGAAGATAATGCCATCATTATTCAATCTGAGAGATTCCTTGCAGTCACTGTATTAAATAACCTTGTTTTTTTTTTTTTTTTTAACATTTCACATCCCAAAAGACTGTAATTTTAGTGTGTATGAAACTTCAAACCACTTTCAATTTTGTATAATTAAAATGAATGAAAAAGAAAAGATTGTTAAATGTGTGAACTACCCTGGCTTACCTGATTCTCTTTAAGGAAACAGTGTGTCACTTATCTGCTATTTCACAGGACTTAAAGGACAAAGCATGCAGTATATTTCAAGCACAGGGACACTAGATGATGAAGTTGTCTGTTCACCAAGGAACAGATCTGCAAGAACAGCAGAACTGTTCTCTGGCTCTGCAGTTTATGTACACAGGCCACTAGTACCATGGGCTTTACACAAAATACTCCAATATAGTAAGATATTTTATTCCTAGAAGTAGGTAATTTTTGTATTTTATGTCTGGTCAGACTACATGTTCAAGTTGATAGTTTACTTTAATACCACTTAGCCACATAAAATGTAAACCAAATAGTACATTTGCCCTAATATTTAAGAGAATGAGCAACAATCCTACAGGGGATAATACACCACAGAATTAGCTCAATTACTGGCAGGCTGCCAGTACTTCACTAGTGTTATGGTTTGTGTCTAGGTGTCCCCCCAAAGCCACACACAGTCTTGGGGTGCCTTGGGTGTGGATGCTGCACCTGCCCTGGGGCAGATAATCTACACTACACTGTAAGGAGGGAAGGGTAGCTAGCTGCTGAGGCTGCTGCTACTCCTCCTTTTGCACTTACTCTCTTCCACTGCCATGAAAGGCTGCTCTCTGCCTTGCGCCACTCTGCCTTGGAATCAACTGAATATGGACTGAAACCTCCAGTGACTGTGAGCTAAATAAACCTTTGCTTCCTTCATTCTGAGTATCAGGTATTTGTCTCAGCAATGAGAAAAGAGCACTGAGACAACTACAATCTTAAATCTGAAAGCCAAGATTTATTTTGTAAAACTGAATTAAGTCTTCAAGACACTTCTTTTTTCAGAGAAAATTCTTGAGATAATTTAATGCAGTGGTGGCAAAACTACTGCACACATGCTACAGAAGGCTATATCACTGAAAGCTCTAAAAGGTTCACCAATGTAGTACTCCTGACTTATAGCTATGTGAAAAGTGATGGCAGAAAAGAAAAAAAAAAAAAAAAACTGATGGCAAAAAGGGAAAATTTCTATCTTGAGGAGGAAATAAAATCATTCAATAATTAGGTGCATTTGATAGGGTGTGATGGCACACATCTATAATTCCAGCCCTCAGGAGGCTGAGCCAGGAGGGTCACTGTGAGCTCAAGGGCAGCCTGGACTGCTTAAGGAAATCCTGTCTAAAACAACCAAAAAAGCCAGGCATGATGGTGCATGCCTGTAATCCCAGCACTCGGGAGGCTGAGGCAGGAGGATCGGTGCAAGTTTGACACCAGCCTGGACTACAAAAGCGAGCTCAAGGCCAGCCTGAACTGCATAGTGAGACACTGTCTCAAAAAGACAAATAAACAAACAAAGAAACAAATAAATAAAATAACCAAAAAAAAAAGAAGCAAAAAAAGCAATTTCATCACAGACCGGGGGTTATTAGAAAAAGTAATGGGCAACGAATCTGGAGACATAGGTTCTAATTCTTTCTACCACTGAGCAGCTACATTATCTTGGGTAAGTATAATGCCCTTGTTGTAAGGTTTCTTCTCTGTGAAGTAAGGTGCTCAGATTGCAATTTCTAAAATTCTGTACATACATATATCTTATGACTTGATATAACTCTACCATTACCTTTGATCTGTTGGAGCAAGCAGCTACTCCAACTTCTGGAATCCATACTGTGGTCTGAATAGCTCCAGAGCCTATCACAACAGTTTGTAAGACAGAGCCATCCTAAAATGAAATATATCAATACTCATAACCTTAAGCATCACTGAGATTTAAAATCTACACTATACAGTCACAAAAACATTTTCTAAAACTGTAATTTAGCTAAATTCAAGCAATTGGTTGCTTCCTAACTATGCAATAGAACTTAGATGACTTTTTTTTTTTTCTTGTTTCAGAACTTTTAGTTGTTTATTCACTCATTTCATGGCCGGCTCAGCCCGCCCCAAAGGCAGGGCCAGTGCAGCATGTGGTGCCGGGGATCGAACCACGGTCCCTAAGCCACTCAAGCTTTCCCAAGCAGGGGCTTTAGACCACTGAGCCATCCCGCCAGGCCCTTAGATGACTTTAAAAATACTTATTCTATGGCTCAGTGGTCTGAAGCACCTGCTTAGGAAAGCTTGGGCGGCTACAGGGACCGCGGTTCCATCCCCGGCACCACATGCTGCGCCAGCCTTGCCCTCAGGGCAGGCTGAGCTGGCCATAGAAATAAATAAACAAACAAATGAAAGTTCTGAAGCAAGAAAAAAATAAAATAAAATAATAAAAATAATTCTAAAAAAAAACTTATTCTAACTAATTTGAAAGCAACACTATACAACAAACACTGTTGAATTCACATTATTTTGTTTAGTGAAATTCTGTATCATTTCTAATTTTTCTTTTATATTACTATTATGTACTCTCTTTAAGGAATTCTTAAGTTTTTTTAATATTTAAAATTTCATTTTAAAAAGTAATAATAGCAGAAATTAAAAGAGTTTCTTCAGTATTCAAGATATTACTTATAGGGGACCACCCACTCGGGACCCCCCCTCCCATTCCTCTTGCAGATAGCTTTCTTTCCCTCAATAAATATACTCATAAAAAAGGATATTATTTATGTAACATTCCTAGCATTGGTTAATTTTTATCATATATTTGATTTACTATAAAAACTTCTTAACATAAAAAAATAGTACCTATGCTCTTACCCTTAAAGACCAAATGTTCATGAGCCCACCAAGTCCACCAGATACCAGGGCCAAGCCATCAGAACTAAATGCAACAGTCCGCACAGGAGTGATGTGTCCCCGCAGCTGATAAACACACCGGGCTCCTGTCGCTTTCCTGTATCCATCCTGAAATTTATTATTTTTATCATTTATTAAAATTAAAACAATTAATAGATCAAGCAATTCACTTCTTAGAAATTTTACATTTCAATATAAAACTGAGGGCTGAAAGATACAAGAGCGAGTTAGCCTTGCTGAGAAACGAACTATGACCCTGAGTCTCCTTTGCTAAAGCTTAGTTTCACCCTCTTTTAAAAAATAATTATTTTATTTATGTATTTATTTTTTCTTGTTTCAGAACTTTTGTTTGTTTATTTCTTTTTATGGCAGGCTCAGCATGTGGTGCCAGGGATCAGACCTGGGTCCCTGCAGCCGCCCAAGCTTTCTTTCCTAAGCAGGCACTTTAGACCACAGAGCCATCTTCCTGGGCCCCTCATCCTTGTTGGTATATTTCTAAACTAGGTTTCTACCCTTCCACTAAAAAAGTTGCATGCCTGGGGAGATAGCTCAGTAGTTTAAATGTCTGCCTGTCAAGTGCAAGGACCCAGGTTCAAACCCCAGTATCACATTCTGTGCTGGTCCCAGAACCCCCGGCATACTGTGCCATTCCTAAAACCGGGTGTGGTGCCACAAGCCTGTAATCTCAGCACTGGGGAGGTTCAGACAGGAGGATCACTGTAAGTCTGAGCTGCATAGCAAGACCCTGTACTAAATCAATAAATACATGAATAAATAAAAGATTAAAGAAAAATTCCAAGTATCTTCAGTGACAAAAAAATTTTCTTGCGAGGTGGGCAATGCTGGGAATGGAACCAAGGGCCTTGTACACATCAGGTAACCCTGCCTCTTAGCCATGTCCCTCCCCACTTATGAATGCTATTTTGAGGCAGGGTGTCACTAAATTACTCAGGTTAGACTCCAGCTGGTGATCCTCTGGCCTTACCACCTGTGTAGCTGGGACTGCAGGCATGTGCCATTATGTCACTCTGCCTTTGCTTTTAAGTCACTTAATTATGTTGCTCTGTAATTTTCATTTCCATCCAACACTTGTGACTCTACAGTGTAATTCTATAGGAATAGGTTCTGCTTTCTGCAGGCTGATGGTTCTGTCAGACAGGCTGTTTCATCAACATATTGCTCTAAGTAAGGCCATTCCACAGCCCCCCTGATACGACAGAGCAAATTGGGTTTACCTTTACTACTCGCACTCTGGTTTCTGTGATATTTCCCTCATACTCCCTCCTGTTAGTGTGGTCTACTCCTTCCCTCCCTGTTCCTTTTCCTTGCTATGCTCAGCTTCCTCCTCCCTCTAGTTACCACTACCTAACACCAATCTATGTGCTCTGTGCTTATACACAAAGACCTTAGGGGGCTTTATCCATAGGTCTCTGTGTCACAGTCAAAATGGAAATCACTGGTAGTTGAAGACAATTTGCTAGCCATTCAGTGTTTTTGAGAATTTCAAGTCGGATGCCAAGGTTTAACATTAGGAGGTTTTACTTAAAACATTGGGTATGGGGCTTCTATTGAAAACTGAGATGCTCTGTTAATAATAGGCTGTCGACCTGGAGAACAACGATCAGCTCTGTGGCAGCTGTGTTTTCAAAGGAAGCCAGGTGTGCTTCCTGCTTTTCAGGGTGTTCTGTTTTGACCTCCTCCTCCCTCACCTTCTAACTCTCCATATCATGAGCTTCCTACTACTTAATTAGGTGACTCTGTAAGGAACTGTAACTCCTGTCTAAGATACAGGAACCATTCTTCAGAGGTGGACTCTTGCCATTAGAGGAGGGCACTCTGGGGCTCCTGTGGAGTTCCTACTTACTTAAACCAAGGACAGGACTGGGCTGCCTAGCGCGTATTCTATGCATCACTGTCATAATGATCACTATGTAATATGCATTAAATATCCTTTAAATAATTTATAGTATCTCTGAAAAGGCAAGCTAACTTGATCACACAAAGCATGACAGTGATTTATATTTCATTAGTAGATTTGCTCTTTGGGGAAATGCAGTGAGTATCTTACTGAAGGAGAATTACTTTTTCTTTTCTTTTTTAACACTATGAAAATTATTCACTATACACAGAACATATCCCCTATAAAATGTACATGTATATCACTGAAAAGTATAAGCTGGAAAACATTTTCTCAATTACAGAACATATTAAATCAGGTAAAGGAGAACTACTTTTGATAACATGTACAATATATGGTTTCAGATAAAACCTTCAAAATCACCAGCACATTACCTGGCAATTTGACTCCTGGTCCCACCATCCTTCAGAAATGGTCACACTGGTCTGTGTGGTATCTTGTGGAATACGCCAAACACATACTAAACCATTCTGACAGCCACTTAAAAAAAAAAAAAATCACATAAGGAGATTACATACCAAGTTTCACATTGGAAAAGTGCTCTTATTTCTCTGAGGTTATCTTACAGTATAACATATCATAGGAACAGCAATCGCCAATAAACTGCTTTAAGCCTACTAAGAAGCAACATTAATGGAGGTAACAGTCTACACTAACATAAAAGTTAAGACAAACAAATTGATGACGTACGTAGCCATTAGCAACTGCAACCTGGGTCCTCTCCCTGGAAGGCTGCACCACGCGATGCCATTTACAATAGACGGATGACAGAGTGAATGCAGACAGCACCAGCATCCTGAAACATGTCCCCAGAGCTTCACGTGTTCTTCTTTGGCACATGTCATAAGAATATGACCTGTTGGGTCCCATTTCATACTAACGAGAGTATCCTTTTTTAAAATGGCAGAGGAAAATATATCAGAGTAATACTTCCTTTGCAAATAAATACTGTAGTTTTAATAACTTATGACCTTCATTTCTATAATTAAGTTTTGGGTAAGTTATAAAATTATGACTCTGAAGGGATATGTTATCTTACATTTTTACATATCTTTTCTTTTCATTTTTACATATCTTTTAAGTTGCTTTTTATTTTGTTTTTTTTTTTTGCGGGACCGGAGTTCAAACTCATGACCTTGAACTTGCCAGGTAGGCACTTGTGCCATGGAGCTATCTCCCCAGCCCCTGCTTTTTATTTTAAAGAGAATAAAAAAATTTAAAATGATATAGAACTTCAAAATATGACAGAAAATTAACAATGATTAATATATATTGTTATCTTCAAAGCAGAAAATAACAGGTTATCAGAAATAGGCATATTAAAATTAGTCAATATAAACACTGTTCCTGTCAATGACACAATAGTATAATTGTGTATAGTATAATAGTAGTATAATTACATTAGCTATTTATATACATATATATTATATATATACATATTCCTTTCTTTTCTTTTTCTCTCATCGCAGTTATTTCCTTTTTAGCAGTTTCATTCCCTCTCACAGTATCTATTGTACCTTTTGGATCTTATTTACTCTTTCAGTTTCTTATACTAGGGAGACAATAGGATGTTTACACATGTGACTCTGATTACTTCACTTATGAGTATGGTCTCCAGTTACAGTCATTTACCTATGAAAGCTTTGGGATTATCTTTAAAGCTGAGCAGTAATTCACTGTATAAGAATATCACATATTTTTTATCCATTCTTCAGTTGATGGCATTTGGTTTCCAAAATTTACCTTTGACAAATCATGCTGCTATAATCATGAGTGCACATATATCACTGTGGTATGAGGTTTTTCATCCTTCCGGGAAAATGTTCAGAAGGGAAATAGCTGGGGTGAATGGGACCTTTTCAAGGAATCTCCACACTGATTATCACATTGGTAGTATCAGTCTACACTCCAAACAACAATGGAGAGGGGTCCCTTATAACCCATAGCCCTGCCAACATTTGTTATTGATTTTTTGATGAGAGCCATTTTTTTCTGGGGTGAAAATGAATCTCATGGTTATTTCAATTTACATTTCTTGAATGACCAGTGAGATTGAACATTTTTCATGTATCTATTTGCTGTTTTTTTTACTTCTATTCAATATAGTTCTGGAAACATTAGCTGGAGCAGTTCTTTATTAGTAAGTTTTTTGTTTGTGTACAGGAATGCCACTGATCTCTGAGTGTCAATTTTCTATCCTGCTACATTATGAATTTGGTTGTTAAATCCAGAAGTATTTTGGTGGAGTTTTGGGGTCTTCTATGTAAAGTGTCATATCATCTGCAAATGATAATTTTGCTTCTTCCTTTTGTCTAATTGCTCTGGCTAATGTTTCCAGAACTATATTGAAAAGAAGTGGTGATAATGGACATCCTTATCTTGTTTCTGATTTTAACAGTAAAAGCTTTAGTTTTTGTCCATTTACTATGATGTCAACTTTTGGTTTATTATCATAGATGACTTTTATCAGAATGAGATAAAGATAATTTATTCCACTGTTTTGTAGGTTTTTTTTTTTTTTATGATGAATGTTAGATTTCAACAGCTTTTTCTACATCTGTTAAGATGATCATGTGATTTTTGTCTCTGGCACTTTTGATATGACATACTACATTTATTGATTTGCATGTCGTTAACCATCCCTGCATTCCTGGGATGAATCCCACTTGGATGTGATGTATAATCTTGATGATTTGCTACATTCTGCTTGCTAGTATCTTATTGAAGATTTTTACATTATGTTCACTAGGGAGTTTTATTGGCTGGGTCTTTCTCAGGTTTTGGTATTAGAGTAATACCTCCACGAATTAGGAAGAATTGCTTCCCTTTCAATTTCATTAAAGAGTTTGAGGTGGACACTCACTGGGGACCCCCCTCCTGTCCCTCTCTCGGACAGAAGCTTTCTTTTCCTCAATAAGTCTATTCTGCTTATAAAAAATAATAATAAAAATAAAGAGTTTGAGTATTTGCATTAAATCTCTAAATTTCTTGTAGAATTTAGCTGTGAATCCATCAAGATGTGGGCTTTTCTTTGTTGGTAAACTCATAATTATGTTTTCAATTTCATTGACTGATACTTTTTATTCAGAATTTTTATATCTTGATTCAGCTTTAATAATTCTTTTGTTTCTAGGAATATGACCATTTCTTCTGTGTTTTCCATCCTATGTAAGGATTTTTAAAGTAGGTATTACTGATCTTCTGAATTTCCACAGGATCTATAGTGATTTCATGCTTTTCATTCCTGAAGGCATGAACCTGAGTTTTTGTTCTTTTTTTTTTTTTTTTTTGAATAAGGTGGGCTAGGGGTATATCAATTTTATTTATTTTTTCAAAAAAAGCAACTCTTCAATTCATTAACTCTTTACACTACTTTCTTAGTCTCTACTATATTAATTTCTGCTCTAATCTTCATAATTTTTTCCCTTTTTTGGACTGTGGGCTTCACTTGTTCTTCTTTTTCCAGAAACTTGGGGTACCTTATATTATTTGTGCTCCTTTTGTTTTCCTAATGTGAGAGGTCACCACTATAAATTTCTTTCTGAAGACTGCTTTCATTGCAATCCACAGGTTCCAGTAAGTTGTATTTGCATTTTTTATTTTAATTTCTTCTTTGATTTCATCTGTGACCCACTGGTTGTTCAGGACAGTGTTATTTAAGTTCCATGTATTTATAGAATTCTTGCAGTTTCCTTTGTTAATAATTTCTAATTCCATTGTACTATGGTTAGATAATATGCATAGGATAAAATTTCAATTCCTTTGTATTTACTTAAGCATGCTCTATGTGCTAGTGTATGGTCTATTTTAGAGAACATTCTATGTACAGCTGACAAGAATGTATATTCTGATGTTGTCGGGGGGAGCACTTTGTAAAGGCCTATTCCATTTGTTTACAAGTTTGGTTCAGTTTTGTTTTTTGGGTTTTTTTTTTTGTTGTTGTTGTTGTTAAGTTTTTGTCTAATTGATCTATCTCTGTGACAATGGGATATTAAACTCCCCATTATAATTGTGCTACAGCCTATGTGAGTTTTCATTATATTAATGTTTGTCTTTTATAGTTGGGTCCTCCTATACTTGGTGCATATATATTTATGATAGTTACCTCTTCCTCTTGAAGTTTTCCCCTAACACATATATAGTGACCTTCTTAATCTTTTTTGATCTTTCTTGGTTTGATGTTCACATTGTCCACAAATAGAAGAGCTACCCTTGCTTTTTCTGGGTTCCTGTCACATGGAGAATTGTTTTCTATCCTTTGACCTTCAGGCTATGAATTTGCTTTTCAGTTGAATGTGTCTGCTGTATACCGCACTGTTTTAGTTACCTTTTTCTCATTGCTGGAACAATTAGCCAACTCCCAGAATTAAGGAAGGAAAGGTTTAGTCAGCTCATGGTTAACGGAGGTTTCAGTCCATACTCCACTGGCTTTAAGGCAAAGCAACATATGGTAGAGGGCAGCCATTCACAGTGGCAGAAACCAGCAAAGAGTTAAGGGGGGGTGGGGTAGGAGCTGTGGCAGTGGAGCCAAGTCTGTCTCCCCTTTTTACATTATAATGCAGATTACCTACCCCAGGGCAGAAGTAGCCCACCCATAATCCCACTATTGGGTCAAGAATTAATCACAACCTCTAGAACTGCCCTAGTGACTGCATGATACAACTAGACACAAACCATAACAAGCATATTGCTCAATTTTGCTTCTCCATGTACTAAAAGTCATTTTATTGATTGGTAATTACTACAGTGTGGAAAAAAAAAAAAAAAAAAACCTTAAGAAAAAAAGCACTAAATGAGCAAATAGTTATGAAAATCTGGGACATGTTCTGCATTTATATGGTTATGTATTGTTCTGATCTTTTTTTTTTTTTGCGGAACAGGAGATTGAACTCAGGCCCCTGCGCTTGCCAGCGAAGTGCTTATTCCACTGAGTTATGCCCCCAGCCCCTCTTCTGATCTTTATGTTTAGCTTTGTATTTTTTATTTTTATGTATTTTTAAATTATTATTACTGCATGTTTTCAGTACCCGCAGTTTACAATTGTCTTGGGGAACAGATACATGTCCATAGTACAATTTGTTTCTTTTCTTAATCCTTTCCCCTCGCTGCTCATCTAAATCCCCCTTTCCCGTTTTCATTCCAGTGAATATCATTAAACTTAGCTCATGTTTATGGCGCATGACTTCCATTCACTGAGGCACAAAGGTTCCCAAATATGGAACATCTTTGTTAGACTTAGTGCCCTTTCCCTCCCCTCTGCCCCTCCTCCTCACTCTCTTGTACACGTTCCTATTTACAAGAGAGTCAACCCTTGTCTCCTTCCATCCATCCTGATTACTGCACTTTTCTCTACTCAATGAGATACCATACTGTATTCGTTTGTCCGGTTTATTTCACTCAACATTCTACTTCTCAGGTGTATCCACTTTCCTCTTCTGTTTTTTCCTAAACCCTCCTAGTTCCACACATTTGTCTTAGTTGCCTAGGCAGTCCTATAAATATATGAGTTGGCAACTTCTACCTAAGGGAAAGAATTCATCTTCTTTCAGTAGAATTTCTAGGGGACCTGGTGGGGAGTGGATATTACCACAATGTTTCTAGTTTACTTGTTTTGACTTTACTAATTTTTCCTGGCTTGATGGTTTTTACAGTACAAGCTTCCATGTATATACATGGCCCAAAGACTGTAAAATATTAAATCATGAGTATGTAATATAAATTAAAAAGAAAAAAAAACTAGTATCAAGAAACACTATAGCGGAGGTAGATAGCTCAGTGGAATAAGTGCTTGCTTGGCAAGCACAAGGTCCTGAGTTCAATCCCTGGTACTGAAAAAAAAAAAAAAGATAGGCCAAGTAACTAGCTGGTGAAGCCACACTCACCTTATGTGCATCAATTAGAACAATGCCTCCTTTCTCAAGGTGTTCCTTTGTTCCCAGCAGCAACTTTCCATCGAAGTATCCAACAGCAAATTGTCTGTCTTCACTGAACCATGCAATGCAAGTAACAGACACTATCATGATAAAAACAGAACAACAGAAGCAGAGATTTGGCATTGTATGACTACAACACAGACATTTCGAGATGAATTTATGCTACTGCAACTACTGTAGTAAGTTTACAAATACCCTTTTAATTATTAGACAAAATGTAGACTTACAGCAAGGATTTCTACTTTAGAAGTATTATAACTGACAAAGATTACTTTCTTTTTACGCTCTCATTTTTTAAAGTGGTTGTTGAAAAGGACATGACAAATGGATTCCTTGATTGATTAAAGTTAGTTTCAGGTTCTTTTGGGAAAGACTTGACATGAAACTGAAATGTGAAATAACCCGAGTCACAGGAATTACCTACCCCTTCTTCTGCTTCTTTAGTAATCCCTAGTTAGTATGTTCCCATATTATATCGGAATGATCTAACAATCTACATTCATCTTTGCTTCTTTAAATATATGTAACACTGAAAGGGTAGAAAAGTTAAAAAATCCGTACCTATAAAGATGGCACAAAAGGGGCCGGGGAGATACCTCTGTGGCACAAGTGCCTGCCTGGCAAGTGCACAGTCGTGAATCCCAGTCCCACAAAAAAAAAAAAAAAAGAAAAAAAAGGAAAGGAGAGAGGAGTGTGGGAATTAAGTGGATGGATGGATATATATATATATATATATATATATATATATATATATTTTTTACCTTTTAAAACTTTATGTATGTATGTATTTATTTATTTATTTATTTATTTATTTATTTATTTTGAGACAGGGTCTCACTATGCAGTTGAGGCTGGCCTTGAGCTCACTTTTGTAGCCCAGGCTGGTCTCAAACTCGCACTGATCCTCCTGCCTCAGCCTCCCGAGTGCTGGGATTACAGGCGTGCACCACCACACCCGGCTACCTTTTAAAACTTTAAATTAAAAAATAATAATAAAAAAATAAAACTTTAAATTTTTTAAAAAATTAAAACACGATAAAATCTTTCTATGTTAATAGAGTATCAGTACTATGACCCCTGAATTATTCTATCCCCACAAAATAACTAACAAAAACTACAACTAAAATGTGTCTGCTCAAAGTACATTTGAGAAATAAATGCAAGCAGAATTCCTAGTACCTCCTGTCAGGGAGGAACTCTAACCCTCCACTTCCCCGTTTCCTCAGTTCATCTCTTTTACTCATCTGTTTTGGTCATATTTTCTGCTTGTGGGAGAGTTACAACTTTAAATGGAGAGCTGGCGCCTTTTATAAACATTTAGTCATCTACACAAAGAGGGATGACTGAATCATATTCTGCTAAAGGTATGACAGAAATTGGAACAGAAATATCTCTCAGATCAGTAACTCAATAATGAAAATGAGTAACTAAGTGAAAGTTGAGAAAACACTGCCAGAAGTGACAGTCACGTAGCAGTTTTATTTATTTATTTTTCCTTGTTTCAGAACCTTTATTTGTTTATTCACTTATTTTTATGGCCGGCTCAGCCCGTGGGCAGGGCTGGCACAGCATGTGGTGCCGGGGATCGAACCACAGTTCCTGAAGCCGCCCAAGCTTTCCCAAGCAGGCGCTTTAGACCACTGAGCCATCTCGTGGGGCCCCCACGTAACAGTTTTAAAAGCAAGAGCCAAAACAAAACTTTGATTTGAGAAGAGCACCTGAACCAGATACAAGTGTCATAACTTACCATCCTTTCGATAGCAATGCTCCAATTCCTCACGGTGCATGGTGGACGCATCAACAACTTCAATCAGTCCTAGTGATCCATCCATCCGTCCCACCAGCAATAACTCTGGAGACTCTCCTGACCAGGCTGTAGCTGGACCCTCTTCTGGCCAAGCTAGGGCAGACACCCAATGAGGCTGAATATCAACTAATCCTTTTCCTCCTAAAAGGGAGAAAATGTGAATTAATTTTTACTAAATTATTTAAAAAACACCATGAAGCAAAAAAGTTGCTGCTTACTGATATACTCAATGCAATGCCCAGTTTTCATAATAGGAATCAATAGTAATTCCATGAGTCTATGAAGACAGAATCCTTCAGTCATGTACTATGTATCATTATCAAATTAATAGGCTTGTGTTTGGTAACTATTAATAGACAAAAAAGTAAGTTTAATAAAAGAGAGTAAAGCAAAATTATGTAGTTGTAAATGTCAAACACCCCCCCCCCTTCTCCAATCATTACTGAAGCCCAAGTTAACATGGATATATAGTTTATCTATAGTTAAGGTTAGCTATTCCTCTAATATGTAAAACAGTTACTTCTCAAACAGGTAAAAATGAACAAAAATACTAATAAGACCAACATTACAATAGTTTCTATTTTCTAGAGAACTATAGTAAGTTGATATGGTGTGTATCTGTGAAAGAAAAATAACCGAGATATTTCAAGTGGTTCATGAGAAAACATAGCTTAAAATCCAGTGACCATTACTTCACCTTCAGGACTACTTAACTGTACATTGAGAATGTTTAGCTCTACTACTATGTTGTAACCCTTAGAAAGACAAATCAGAAAATAACTGTTTGCTCTCTTCATTTAAACCACACTGTGCAAAGATTTTCAGAGTTGTGAAATAGTTTGTGAATTCCAAGATAGAAAAGCCACTGGCTTGACTCATAAAGCTAAGAGAAAGGTTTAGGCAGTTTCCTTGCATTTACATGACTCTTACCATTAACTTGCCAGATATTCACCATCTTTTCCAAAGCCCCTGCTAGATATTTGCCACTGATGCTCCAAGACACAGGTGAAAAGCTTGGATCGCTGGGTGATCCAAGGCTGTCTTCAGCATCCCCCTCCCTAGGATATAAGAGATATGCTTGGAAGTTTAATTCCCATTGTCCAAAAGTAAACTACACTCCAAACCTTAACATAAGGAATTCATATACTAGAATACTTTCACAATGTTGGCTGGTATACTGGCAGTACTTGCTGATATTTACCAGCATGTGAAAAATGTCAAATTATGAAAGAATAATATGTTGACTGTTCCTAACTTTAATTAGCATATAATTTGTAAGCAAAGATGGCCAGATTTTGTATAGGTTGTAGACATTTTTATTCAGAGTGCACTGATTCCTGTTTGCCTGATTATTAGCAAAGTCTTCAGGAGAAAAGTACCCATAGCTGGCTACAGTATTTTTTTGTTTTTGTTTTTGTGGTACCAAGGATGAAACTCAGGACCTTGTGCTTGTCAGGCAAGCACTTGTTCCTCTGAGCTATCTCACCAGCTCCCTACAGTATTTTTTAAAATTAATTAATTATTTTTTTTTTTCCTTGTTTTAGAACCTTTGTTTATTCACTCATTTTTATGGCCAGCTCAGCCCGCCCTGAGGGCAGGGCTGGCACAGCATGTGGTGCCAGGGATAGAACCGCGGTCCCTGAAGCCGCCCAAGCTTTCCCAAGCAGGCGCTTAAGACCACTGAGCCATCCCACCGGGCCCAACAGTATTATTTTTTAAAGTGCTATATTCTAATATGCATGTAATATAATTGCTCTAAGCAATTTCCAAACAACCCTTGAGAGATTCACGAAAAATTAACCTATCTTAGTTATTAGCATATTCTATTAAAACCTCATTTAATTCTAAATCCAAATATAATTAATTTTTATTTGTTACTTCTGAATAATTACCCTGCAAGTTAAACATACACAATGGAGATTTAGTAATATTATCCTAAAGCAAAGCGTCTAAAAATGAAGCAACAATCTGATTACATCTACACAACCGAGGCAGGGCAAGGTAAGCACTGCTGTAAACGTTACACAACTGAAGTTGGCACTCACAGTCTGTTGAACACACAGGTCTGCTGTAGCGAATACTGCTTCTTGGTAACATTCCACACCCGGATGGTCCCGTCATTGCCACTTGTAGCTAACAGACCTTTTTTATTACACCAAACACATGTCATCACCTAGAAAAGTTGAAAAAGAGAAGTCAAACAATATTCAAGCAAGTTCTGAGCCAAATGGCTTTATCAGAATCTACCATAAGGCTATAAAAGGACAGTGTCTATGCTATAAGTCAATGTGTCTGACCCCTTTTTTTTCTAAATGACTTGTTTTGAGACAGGGCATGAACTTGCTAAGTAGCCTACACTGGCCTTAAACTCAAGCTCCTCATTACTTAACCTCCACAATACTGGAAGGATAGAAGTGTATCACTACACTGGGCTTCAGTATACCTAGCATACCTTGAAATACAGCTTTTTTTTTCAGGTACAGAAAAGAAAAGGCCAATTTCTTTCCTTCCTGAATAAAAAGTCATCTTCTCTTCTCCTTCCCTTCCCTTCTCCTCCCCTCCCCTCCCCTCCTTTCCCCTCTTCTCGTATAGGCAAATGAACTTAGGAACCTGAGCTGGCCAGGTAGGAACTGTGCCAATGAGATATATACCCATTCCCATCTTTTCAAAATCTAGTTTTTAGAGTATTTTTCTCATCCCCCACTTATATACTATTAAATCAACTCAGCATATATAAAAAGTAGACCTGAAAAATACCAGAAAAGTCTTGGTGAGCTAGAGGTAGAGAAGACAGACTGAGACTGACCAACTGACACAGAGGGAAGCAGAAATACAAAGAAAACACCAAGACCTAAACATAAAATGTATTTGGTACAAGGTCTCACTACACAGCTCAGACTTGTAGTGATCCTGTTTTCAGTCTCCCTGGACCTGGAATTACAGGTATGTATCACCATGCCATCTCGGTGGCTGGTTCAGTGTGGTATGGGAATCAAACTTGGTCCCAGCACCTGCCTAAGCAGGAGCTTAGTTTGCTGAGCTATCACCTCCCAAGAACCTATTTTATTCTACATAGCCGATTTATACCCCAAATACTTACCCTGTTCTGGTGAGCTTCCAACTTGATAAAGGAGCATTTTCTAAGATCACCTCCCATGTCAGCGAGTGTCTGGGGAGCAGTCTGGTTGTCTCGGTCATGTGCGGCAAGAGTGCGCACGAGCTGTTGAGCAGCCCATTGTCTATGCTGTGAGGACAGCCTGGAGGACAGGCAGCAGGCTGCCAGGGCATTAGCCAGCTCCAGAGGGCCTACAGCAGAAGGATCATAGGAAGGATGGGCATACAATTGGGCAGTTAAACCTGCTTAAACAAAACAGTGAGATGATGTCCAGGTGAGAGCGGGTGGTGATGAACAACATGGCTTACTTAACCCATTTAAGAATTAGCACTTTTACAAGCAATCATTTAACTAAATACAAAGTACTTAAGCAACATATAAACTATACAAGTTATAAAGCACCTATCTCACATCAAATTCTAAATTAAATCTGATTCACTGCAACTAAACATTTTATCATATATCAATGCAAAGTCCTTGTTTTGCAAACTCAGTAGATGGAGAATGCAGCAGAAAAAAGGCCTGGCCATTCACGCCCTTAAAAATAAGTTTATCTTTTGTTGCTGAAAGAGGATCTTAGGGGTGGGGGTATAGTTCAAGGATGCACAGCAGCACTTGCTTAGCCTGTACAAGGCACTGGCTTTGAGCCCCAGCAAGGAAGCATGCATGGGGGGGACACATGCATGCATGCACGCACAGAGGGCTTGGGGTTTAGGGGCCAGCCAAGGAACAGATTGATGAATCTACAAACTCCTGTCATGCCCAACTGATCTTGAGGAAGACAAGGGTGGAGCATAGTGACTTTTTCTTTTTCTTATGGAGACGTGGATAGGTTTAGTTTTTTGAGGCAGTGTCTCACCCAAGATCCCCTTGCCTTAGCTTCCCATGTGCAGGAGATGGGGGTGAGCCTCACCAACCGGCCAAGGACAGTGATTGGGCAGTGCTTTCAAAGTGTTACCATCACATAAGATATTACTACCTTTACCCAAATTTTACTAAAGAAAACTAATAAGGTTATTATTTACAGTGACTCAAATAGCAACCCAGAACCACACTAATTTTGTACATTTTCTAATATTTATCTCCATTTAAACACAAAAAAATCCATGTACTTCTTTTATGTTCTACATTTAGTAAGTTTACATGTTATGCAATGTATATATACAACAATGCTAAAACACACCTTTTAAAACATCAATCAAGTTCATTAGAAGATTGTATATTTCAATGGTATGATATTTACCTTTCTTTTCAACTTCTGATTTATCATAGTTAGGTCTCAGTTTGGCTCCTTTGTCTGCTAGTAATGCCACAAGGGCCTGAGTTACAACAAAGTTTGGGGAGGTTACAAGCTTATTTTCTTCAGCAATTCCTCGGAGAAAGCTGGGTAGAAACTTACGTTGGATTGGATCATCGACTGTGGTTAGATTTACACCTGTTGCAGCAGAAATCAAGTTCTGAAGAGGCAAACAGAACAAACAGGCTTAGTTTTCATATATACTTGTGGAACTAAAAGATTTCAAAAGGTTCTTCAAAAATCACTGGGGAATAAACAAGCAAATAGGAAAAGCAAGGTGACCAGCTTACCTGCGTACACAACTGTACCAGCAGTTTTGCGGCACTAGGAGTGTTCGATGCCAGACATCCCACTGCTGTGCTCAGATAGGCCAGGCAGGAAATGGGCTTGTTGGTCTTGCTGTGGCCACCACGTGAGCGTTCTGAGGAGCTTGCTGTAGCAGAAGGGCTTGTGGAGAGACCAGCTCTCCCTGCTGCAGCCAGGCACATTAACCGAACCAGTGTTCGGATATCTGTCAGCCCCAGAGATTCAAGACCTGCAGCCAGGCTACAGCTGGAACCACTGCAAAGAAAGGAAAATGTAATAGTAGATTTTTGATGTGACTCCATATAGCATCTATAGCATCAACAACCAGAATAAAGTGAGAGCTGTGTTACTGCTAGCCAGAAACGTCCTAACAGACCTCAACAATACTACGCAAGTTAGAAACTTACCTAAGCCCTTCTAACTTTATTACTGGATAACACTGACTTGAGGTGTCACTGAACTACTACAGAATATGTAGAAGAATGTTCAAAAGCATGAATTTTTTACTATGTGAACAACCCATGTAACTACCCTCCAGATCAACAAACAAAACTAACAGCACCTTAGAAGCCCGCTGGGGGCTCTTCTCACTCATTCTGCCCTCAAAGGCAATCACGATGTGGTTGTCTGAAATTGGAAACGAAAGCCATATTCTCTAGTTTGCTGCTGATGTTGTTGAGACAAGATCCCTACATGTGGTCCACGATGGCCTTAAGTTCACAATCATCCTGCTTAGCCTCCAGTGTGGCTAGGATTACAGGCCACCAGACCCAGCTCTGAAACACTTTTGTTGTTTGCTTTGGTGAAATAAGACCTACCTACGTAGTTTAGGTTGGTCTTGAATTCACTATATTAACACAGGCTGGCTTGAACTCCCAGAAATCCTTCTGCCTCAGCCTCTAGAATGTTGAGACCACAGGTGTATGCCCAGCTTGTGAAGAATTTTCAATTTTCTTCCCATTTTTCTTTTGACTTGCCTGTTTTCTTATTAATGATTAGAGGAATTCTACAGGTATTATTGATTATATGCATTGCTAATTCTCCCATCTTAAGTTTTCTTTTTTTACTTTCTTAATGATTTTTAAGTGTTCTACTTTAATGTAGTATGACTTACCAATCTTTATGGGAGACATATCCTTTGTGACTTAAGAAACCTTTGTCTGTGCCAAGATCAAGAATAAGGTTTTTTAAAATCTTATTTATTTGGTACAGGGTCTTGCCATGCAGCTTGGACTCATAGTGATCCTCCTGTCTCAGCCTCCCCAGTGCTGGGATTACAGGCATGCACCACCATACTTGGTTTTCGTGGCCAGCAGCAGTACTGAGGATCAAACCCAGTTCCTTGCACTTGCCAGGCAGACACTTAGATCACTGAGCTACCTTCTCAGTCCGAGAGTAAATTCTTGTATGCATTATCTTTCACATTTAGATCTAAGAATAACTTTGGAGTCATTTATTTTACGTACTGCGAGGTTAGGGACAGAACTCACTTTTCTTTTTCTATGTAGATAAACCATCTAACCCTGCCCCAGTTACTGAAAAGACCATTCTTTTTTTTTCTTCTTCTTCTTCTTCTTCTTTTTTTTTTTTTTCTTTTTGAGACAGGGTTTTGCTATGTAGTTCAGGCTGGCCTTGAACTCACTTCGTAGCCCAGGCTGGCTTCGAACTCCCAGTGATCTACCTGTCTTAGCTTCCTGAGTGCTGGGATTACAGGCATGCATGTACCACCACGCCCAGTGAAAAGACCACTTCATAACCATTGCTCTGCAAAATAACCACTGTCACAAACAGAAGTACAAACCAAGTGTTTACATAAATGTGCATTGGTTTCTAAAACTGTTCTTTGCAATCCTGTTTGTCTATCCTTGAGCAAATACCACAAAGTCCTATCTAAACTTTGAGTGTTTCTTCCCTTCTACATTCACTGACTAGCCATTAAATGTTTCTGCTACATTATTTCTTAGATGGATATCCTTTAGTTATTCTCATTTCTTTTTCTTTTCCACACTGGACTTCACAGCATGAATACAGCAATAGTCTCCATGACATAATTTGAAAGATGCCTTAAGTTCTATAATAGGTCAACTTTGCAGAAACACTCATTCAATCTTTAAATTTTTATTTGACATCAAATAGAGCTATAGCATTAGTTTCTAATTTCAGGTAACAAACTACAATGTATTCAATTTGCTCAATTACTATAATGGCATTATTTTCTACATTTAAAAAAAAGCCAAATAGTAAATGAATGACTGAATGAATGATAATGATGTCTTAGCATCTTGTTATGGCAGGGGCAGAACTGAGAATCAAACTCAGGGTCTTGTGCTTGACAAGCGGGCACTATGCCTGCTGAGCTATCTCCCCAGCCCCTAATGTTTAACATTCATCAGTAGATAATCAAGTTTCAATATTTGTAGCTACTCTCCTAGAGAACCTCTAACTCCTGTCTAACCTATACCAGAAGCTGAGTTAGCATCAACTGACACAAAACAGTACCTACCTGACTGAAAGAAGAGACAGTGCTCTCATGACCATGGTTCTGGCCAGAAGAACCTGCGCAGCAGCAGTCACTCTCCTTAAGGCTATTACCCGGTCATGAGGGTTTGCAAGGGCTGCTGCCTGCTCGCCTAATGTTATTCTCCCTGAGGAGCTCTTTTCTACAGAGCCATGGCATCCTGAAAAACAAGATTTTATTTAGTTATCAACAAGGTAAGAAAAAAAAAAAACTGAAATCCTAGAAAATTTTAGTAGTTTACAGAAGATCTAGAATGCAGGAAACACAGCAAAATTATGTTTTGCTCATATGAAACAAACTTCACTATATAGGACATTCCTTAACAAAAACATGTATTTCTGTGTTCTAATACAGGTATTTTTTTTTTTAAATTTTATTTATTTATTTATTTACTTACTTTCCTGTTTCACAACCTTTGTTTGTTTATTCACTCATTTTTATGGCTGGCTCAGCCCACCCTGAGGGCAAGGCTGGTGCAGCATGTAGTGCCAGGGATTGAACCGCGGTCCCTAAAGCCGCCCAAGCTTTCCCAAGCAGGCACTTTAGACCACTGAGCCATCCTGCCGGGCGCCAATACTGGTATTTCTAAGTTACTAACTTCTTACAAGAGAAATTTTCTATTAAGCAGTGTTACTTCTGATATTAACAGATATAGGAAAGAAAAAGGACGAAGCTACCAGTACTATTTCCATCCTTCATTTTGTATTTCCTATGACAAAAATGTAGCGTGGTCTCTCCTAAAAACTGAAGAAAACTACACAATTTTTATTTACCGACTTCTCTTTAGTAATACTTAAGATTATTACTCATGTTCTGTATTATTACTTCGATATTTCACAATGATAAAAACACAAAAACTTAGTATCACATTACACCTTTAAAATGTTGAAACAATTGGCAAAAAAAAGGAGTCAAGGATTTGATGGACTGAGATGATGTAAAACTATTCTTACTATTAAAAAAATTGACAATAGAAGATCAGATGAATACAAATCAGCACTTCAGTGTACCTATTTGCATCAGAGTCTCTTCCATACTGTTGGTAGCTGTGACCATTGCTACTGAGGCTCCCAGTGGATCACTGTCAGGAAACTGAACCGGTTCTGGTACGATGCGCCGGTCATTTAAGCCAAGTGGCCCAGCAAGCAATTCAAATTCTTCTTCACCTGTTAGCTTTTCATCCTCATCAACATCTAACATGTCCCAGTCTTCTGGAGATTAAATAAATAAATGTACGCTATGTGAATATAAGCATGATACAATTCTGCTAGCACGGTTGTGAGATGCGTATTTAAAATGCAGATAGACTGAAAATTCAGCATCCACAGAACTAACTATGGCACCATCTCCTGGTAATCTGAGCAATCTGCACCCCAATCTGCATAGACTAACCCTAACCCTAACCCTAACCCTAACCCTAACCCTACTCCTAACCCTAACCCTAAGGGTAAGGGAATCTGTGTAGTCAAATCCTCTGAAGGTGACAATAAATAACATAGCTGCTCCTGGGGGTTTCCAGTAGTGAAAAACACCAGCAGAGGGCCATCAAAAATTCTTCACCCTGCCTGTAATCTTCAAGGAAGGCATTATTCCAAATGAATGAGTGCTCCAGCAGTTGACACTCATCTCAGCTTTACAATTAGCACTTTTTATAATTAGGAAAGAAATTCAAAATATACATCTTTTGCCTACTTTAAAAAATATATATGCCAAACAGAAATTAATACTCCAAGGCAAAGCTTAGATGTGAGCTTAGGTTCTTTGTTCTTTGAGTTTGAAACTAGGGCTGTTCTCAAACTATCTAGAATCTTTTTTTGGGGGGTAAAGTTTGAGTTAATATGTACATAAATACAAACCCACAGTGGTAAATTTTAGTAACAGATGTTAAGCACAAAGTATACATAAAAATACATGCAAAATAAAGAAGCTCTCAAAACAAACAACTACCTTCATATACACTGTCCTGCTTGCCAATTAGATCTGGAGCTTGTCCCTTGTACCTGCACCAAACATGAAGAACATTGTGTTTTTATATAAAACAGTTAGTACCCCAAGTGCAAATGAAGTCATTAGAGTATTTTAAGAGGTCATTAATAAAGCAGCACAAAGTTTTAAAAAAATGTTTCATGTTATGGGCTGATGTATGTACACATACTTGTAACTCAGTAACTATTGTACCAGAAAACTTAGGGATACTCCTGATCATCTACAATAACTCTTGTGATCAAACTTTATTCCAGAAAAGCCTTGAAGATTTAATAGTTGATTGACAACAGGGGCAGAAAACATACTCACTAGAAATTAAGGATATAAAGAAATATTTTCATGGAACTTCATTTAAATAGAATAGTCTGTTTTTCATCAAGAAATTAAGATCATCAAAAATAATTGAAAATGCCAATGAAAAAAACTGATCATATACCACTTGAAGAATAATATAAGGCAAGGGTCCTGATCACTTGTCAACAAATCAAATTAACTCAAACTCCAGTGAAGTAGCTATTCATTTGAATACCAAGCCACTATTCTGGGCCTTTGAAAGATCCTGAAAGACTATCATATCTGCAGGGGAATTGAATTCTTCAACTCCCTCCATAGTTTCTGCCCCAAACTCAGCAATCATAGGACTTTAGGGAAGGTGAATAACAATTTCACATGCAAAGGCTGTAGTTCCCATATCATAATTACGAAATATTCTTCACAGGGTCTGGATATAGACAAAATGTCCAGATACCTTTCAGAACTTGTTGTCTTTGATTTAGTCTTCAGAGCTAAGTACTTCTCCCTGCAGCTGCCACAGAGCAGGTAGTATGGGTTTCCACTCCCACATTCACCACCAAACCAGCCATCCACATAGGAGCCATTGCTTCGATACCCTTGGCGGTTTGCACTGCGCCCACAACCTGGGTGGTTTCTCTTCATGTGCTGATTAAAGCTGATGACACTGCATTCACATAATTCACACACCACCACTTCTTCCCTATCTTCAGACTCACAAACATGCTGCATGAAACGATTTCATATCAAATTATTATAGTCAATTTAACTAAAATTAGAAGTAAATAGATTTGTGATATTACTTTGTTTACACATATTAGAATACTTGCAAGATGCTTATGAATGCTACAAACAATTTCAAGGTGCTATCTTCCATATTCCACTGTGTTACAATTTGAGCAACTGATCATTAAGAAAATAATAATCTTACACACACACACATATATATATATATACATACACATATATATTTTTTGTCTTTTTTATGATGAATTTGGTTTTTTTTTTTTTTTTTTTTCTTGTTTCAGAACTTTTGTTTGTTTATTTATTTATTTTTATGGCTGGCTCAGCCTGCCCTGAGGGCAGGGCTGGCACAGCATGTGGTGCTGGGGATCGAACCATGGTCCCTGCAGCTGCCTAAGCTCTCCTAAGCAGGTGCTTTAGACCACTGAGCCATCCTGCCGGGCCTATTTTTTTCTTTTTGAGACAGCGTCTCGCTATGCAGTTCAGGCTTGTCTTGAGCTCACTTTTGTAGCCCAGGCTGGTCTCAAACTCACACCAGCCCTCCTGACTCAGCCTCCCAAGTGATGGGATTACAGGCGTGTGCCATCACGCCCAGCTCTAAGAAAATAATAATCTTCCCTATTATGAAATGACTCTTAAAAATTCTTCAGCAAAAATCATTATTTTTTCTGTATGTAAAAAGTATAGCTATTTTCTAAATTTCTGAGCAAAGCCATTAGGATTTATTTATTAACAGGTACATTGGGGCAACCCACTAGGGTCCTCCTTCTGTTCCCCTCTTGGACAGAAGCTTTCTTTTCCAATAAATATTCTATTCTAAACCTCAAAAAAAAAAAAAAAAAAACCAAAAAAAAACAAAAGGTACATTGCTTTTCCTTTTACTTACACTGGGGAGACTTTTAGTGTCTCTGTTACAAAAATGTACTGCTAAATGACGTGCATCTACACACTATGGTGGACCCTGTCCCTGGAAGGAGCCATGTACAAGATCTGGGTAGGCACTGGTTCTCAGAATGAGGTATTACAGTGATTACATGGAACCGATGAAGGAGAGGAGCATGCACTCAGATAGCAACGTGAGCACAGCAGCCACAGCACCTAACTCAGCAGCATCTACTGGGGCCTGATGTCTGCTTTGCAAACTATCTTTGACATCACAATTAAAATGACCTTAATGTGGCTCTGCTGTATTCATGTAGTCTCGGGAGAGAAGCAATAAAATCGCACAGATAAAGCAACGAGAGAGACTTTTTCTTATTACTTTGTAGGTACCAAAGCGACCCCTACATTAAATCTTCTAACCTCAGGATGAGACATAAGGCTGCTGTTAGTAAGCTGTATGAACAGGAGGGCAGGAAAGTAAGTCAGAGCAGCCCCCGCTGCAGTCACACACACCCAGGTAGGCCAATCCAGTACCTCTGGGATCCACATTCCCAGAATATCATTGTCACTGGTCAGGTCTTGTCCAAACATAGCTTCCATGGCTTCATCATCAAGATCAATTTCCAATTCCTCATCTAAATTAAAGTCATACAATGCCCCTGGGTCTTGCTGCAAAGATATTCCTTCTCTCCGACTTTGATTCCTGTGGGCCTGCACAGAGCGGTATAACCCCGCTCAGGACAAAACAAAAAAAGCATTTTATTTGCATTAATGACTCTGAATATTTCTCTAGTTCTTAACTACCATACATGTAGTAAGAAGCTATCTCAGCTAGCTTAAGGGATGCCAGACCACACCCTTGAAATTATACTTATCACCTGTGTTTTCTGTCCTACAAAATAGGGATAACAGCAGCATTCATATCTCACTGGAATACAGGTTAGTTTAAGACACTCCATACAAATTCCTTTATGTTCCTTTCATAGAAAAAAATAATAAATGCTGGCTATTACTATTCTTTCACAATGTATTTTAATTGTGAATTAAACAGTTCAATCATTACATATGTTCTCATATTTCAATCATTGAATTTATTTTTGAGAAATTACACATCTCCATTTTGGGATGGGGAAATATATTCCCTGTAAGTTACACATCACACGCCCAAAACATAATCCTAGAAGAGTTTATTAATATACTGAGGGAATTCACTTTCGCTGATCAAGGGCCTTGCCTAACAGTGAGGCATAAGGGCCATAGCACACATCAGAAAAGCCCATGCCTAGTGTTTTTGGCACAGTGTCCTTTCCAGTTCCTTCTCACCACTGATAAACAATAAACATGAACCATAACTTCTTAATTTATAACTGACTGGGGCAGAGAGAACATTTAAAAAATTTTCAAAATGTACAAGTGGCCAATACAGTCTTCTGCAGCCACAGAAAACTTACAAATAAATCTGTGAATACATGCTGCAAATTCCATTAAATAAAATTATATATATAAGTAGGAAAATCATATGCAAACAGTCTTTCCTATTAGAGACAATGAAGACTTCCCATCACTAGTTTACATCTTTAATGTTGCTTTTACATTGATTTTAAAGTAAAGATTTTTATCTTTAAAGATAAGAATACAAAACATGCAATTACCTGCTCTTGCCAGCAGTGTGCGAGCTGCTAAGTCAAACTTGTGTCTCCTTGTTACTGCTGAGCGACCTCGAGCTGGTGCTCCACTTCCAGAAGCTGCATTCTCTGTGTGATCCAGATTATCAGGGCTACAAGTTTGAAAGCATCACAAATTTTTAAAAGCTATGATTAAAAAGAAAGCAAAAGTACAAGTTTGCTTGTGGTACTACTTTCTCTAAATTTCACTGTATCACTAAGCATAAGACACATTTCTGGTAAAGTTTTTTCTTTCTTAAATCACCTGCTCTATCACTGAGCCACACATCATTATAAAACTCTGAAACCTATCTTGTACCCTTATAAAGCTCCAGAGTTCTGGATATGTCATATGCTATGCCCTGCACAATAATTTTATCTGTTTTTGGGTTGTAACAAATAATTTATATTCAAATTTAAACAGCACCAAGGCTCAGGATGTGGTTCAGTAATAGAATACCTGTCTACCACATGTGCGGCCCTGGGGTTTGATTCCCAGCACTGGCAAGGAGATGGATACAGGAAGACAGGCAGAGAGATATGAAGTCCTAAATGATCAGATACATGGAAATCAAAGTAATTGGAATGCCAAAAAAAAAAAAAAGATATTTTAAATAATGAAAATATTCACTGAGCTTAGCAAGAAGTCTGCATGTTACATAAGACGAAGTCTTCAGTAATCATTTGGACTCCATGGTTAAAAAAGAAAAATGATGAAAATCAAACATCACAGGAATTGCTGAGGGAGAAAAGATGTTTTAAGGAGAATTTAGGGTATCTATCTACCTATCTCTTTTTTTGAGACAGCATCTCACTATGCAGTTCAGGCTGGCCTTGAGCTCACTTATATAGCCCCAGCTTGGTCTTGAACTTGCAGAGATCCTCCTGGCTCAATCTCCTGAGTGCTGGGATTACAGACGTGTGCTACTACACCTGGTTCCAGGGTCACTTGGTGGGCACTTGGGCATCTGGCCCCGAGAGCACACAGCATGCAGGACCAGGGATTTAATTTGGGTCCTTTGCCAGGTAAGTGCTTATACCTCTGAGCTATCTTTCGGCCTCTAGGATATATTCTGATATCTCATTTTAGACTAGGAATTATTTTTACAACCTAAAAAAGATATACTAGATATTAAAAACTATAGAAGTAATTTCTAACAAATGCATTAATTAATCCAATTTTTAATATGAACATTCTATAACACTTATGAGGTAAGTTTGTTTTATATCTACTTTCCTTCAAAATAAATTTGTTTCAGTTTCCTTTTTTGAATAAACTTTAAATAAAACTTAGGAATTTCCTTCTTTTCAAGCATTTATTCAAACCAAATTTATAATTTTCACTCTTCAGAGAAATGTAAGTTTATAACTAAAATGCTCATTTTATTCACATATTTATCATAGATTTTATACATCTCTAGAAGCATTTATGAAGGGAAATAAATGGGGCTTTGGAAGCTTTAACACAGAGAACAAAAACAAACTGGAAGCCCACCTTTCGGTGAAGCCTTCCTCCACCTCTGCAGCATCAGCTGATGGTATGTCCCCAGGGGACTGCAAGTAACAGGGATCGTTTGACTTTCCACCACTGCCCAGAACAGCCGCACCATGCCTGGAGTCTGCTGTGCTGCCCGGCTGGGGATCTTCCTCCTCCTCGTGCCCAGGGTGCTCTATCATCCACATGGCAAGGACTGTGATATTCTGGGCATCGGCTTCTCCTCGAGCACCTGTACCGAGGAAAACAGAGACACTGAATGTGGACAGTGTAATCACTTGTGTTATCAATTCAAAAGAGTATGCTCTGAGGCCTCCATAATTCATCTTGAATTTTGCCAAGATTTATGATCTTTTAAAAAACACAATGCATTTCCTAAGATGACACTTCGCATACCAGTCACACTGGCATATAAAAACTTATCCTACCTGTAGCTTCCATGGCTTTGGCAATCTGCCGCAGAGAAAATCCCATTTCCAGCAAGGGGACTGCTATTGCTGGAGGAGGAGGAGAAGTTGAAAGTCTGCTGCTTGGGTCTGACAGGGCTGAGGCAAAAGAAAGACAAGAAGGGGTCTAAGTGTCACATAGACAATAAGTAATAACGTGTTTTCATAGGAAGCTTTAGAAATCTCGAATTTTATAGTATCAGGGTTTTCACAAAGAAAAACCTGCCGGCAACACAAAATAAAACTGACAAAAAATCCTTTAAAATTCTTTTAGTTTGAATAATTTTCCACTTTAAAAGCACCAAACTTCTGAGTTATTATTCATAACTTTTTTTTTAATAGACAGGATGTTGCTACATCACCCAGGCTGGCCTTCAACTTGAGGCCATCCTACTGTCTCAACCTCCCAACTGCTGGGATTATCAGTGTGCACTACTGTGCCTGACCATAAGGAATGCTCATTCTCCTGAACACTACAGAGGAAGTAGCAGATTTGATGCTCCATCTCTCCTGAATATATTCATGTGTAATTCCTATAAATAAAGGCCTTCCCTGCATAACATAACACAGCTGTCAGTGTAAGAAACCAACTGTGTCATCAACTCATCCAAACCCTATGCTAGTTTCACCAAATGTCCCAGTAATGTTTTGCTATAGTAGAGGATCCAATCCAGGATCATCTTCTCATTTCAGTCATCAAAATTTTTCAGTCTCCTCCCATCACTTTGGGCCAGTTTTTGCATGGTACCCCTCAGTTTGGTCTGTCTGTACATTTTTCCCAAACAGTGCTGGTGGAAACACTCCTTGCCCAGCTTGGCTCTGTCCTATGGACATTCTTCTGAGCCCACTCAGATTCCAATACTCCAAGCCAGGCTTCTCTCCGACACAAGGGATCCCCTTTACTAACTCTTCTGGCATAAATGCTTATCTAGCTTGGGCTAGATACTTTAGGAAAGTAAAAGACAAGGAAGGAAGGAAGGAAGGAAGGAAGGAAGGAAGGAAGGAAGGAAGAAGGGCTCTCATATTTGCTTTAAAAACCCCACTACTGTTATAGTGGTAATAATCCTAATATGACAGATAAATGGATTTAGGCTTCTGGTCACGACAGAAAAATAGACTAGGGGTGATGAGATAGCTCAGTGGACTAAGTGTCTGCTCAGGCAAGTTTGGGGACTGGGTTTCAATTCTTGGCACCACATGTATGCCAGCCCTGCCCCAAAGCATACTCAGCTGGCCACTGAGATTAGGTGTGATGGAGAATGCCTATAATCCCAGGGCTGGGGAAGCTGAAAATAGGAGGATCACTATAAGTCTGAGCTGTGCAGTGAGATCTTATACCAAAGCCATTTAAAAAAAAAAAAAAAAAAGAAAAGCTGACTACATTTAGTCTGCTGCCTTAAACAAAAATTTGTTGAATAATCTTTAGATATGGGACAACAGGAAGCATGGGCCAGTGTCCTCTGAGAGTAGGGACACAGATGAGGTGGGCAGCATGCCTAGCTCAGTGTAATGCCCAGAGTGAATCTCCAAGCTACAGTGCAGTAGGGAGAAGTTTGAACTCAGCAGGCTCTACTGAAAGTTCAGGGAGGTCAAAGAAGTCTCAGGGAAGGACAACAAAAAAGGGAGCTACATGGAAATCAAAGAGTTGCACAGAAGAAGAGCTCCAAAAATGTGCAGAAGTCCCTTCTGCCCCTCCATCACCAGCTGATATAGAAACTGTCTAGAGGAAAGAGAACCACAAAAAGGGAGCAGGAAGAACAAGCCATGGAGCACCCACAAGGACAGGAACTGTTTGGATGACTAAAAGTGAATAAAAAGCTCTTGTGACGCAAAGGATATTGGGTAAATCAGCAACATGGTATTGGCCGAGTAGTAAATAAAAATCAACCCAAGCCATAAGCTGTCCCAGTCCCATTTAACAAAGCTTAAAAGTAAGCTCTGAAAGATCAAACTGCTAGCAGTTAAAAGTAACCTACAACAAAGCTAAAGTTCATTTAGAGAAATATAAAACGTCCTGGACCCCATACACTAAAATTCACAATGTCTGTTATCCAATAAAAAAATTACCAAACATGCCAAGAAAAAGAAAAGATACACTCAAAACAATAGAAAAGAAAGTCAATAGAAACAGATGCAGAAATAGATAGATGGTAAGTAGAGAAAAATTAAAACAGGTCTTTTATACTTGATCCTTAATACATGAAGCTTCCTTGCTCATTTGTAAATTTATTAAAATGTATTTATAACCCAAGAGCCGATGTTCACATGCTTCTCATTGTGCTCATTTGTAGACAGGCACAGGATGGCTAAAAAATAAAAAATCTAAATCCCATAACATAAACATTTCCAGCTGATACTAAACAACCTCCTTACTTCAGCTCCCACATTATAAGCAAGGGCCCTTTATGCTCTACTTAGCATGGACTTTCTGCATTTTTGTACTTTCCATCAGTGATTTCACTATTTACCAGTGGTCCCTATCCAGAGTAGCAAAGTGCAGCTGAGCATTTCTAAGCGTAAGAAAGCTATACTGTGCTCTCTTGGAGCAAATAACACATTAGCCAATCTTCATCCATGCTTGAGTTATATATAGTGGCTTTGGCCATGAATTCAATGTTAATGAATCCGCAATATATATTAAATATACTGTCCTTAACAGGAAGGCACGTTAAAAAAGGTTGTAACTTAGCTGGTTGATGAAAATGTGACTAGAAACTCAAAGCATCTTAATTCTGTATTTCCCTAAAAGTAATGATTCAGGGCCTACACTGCTTCTCTACAGCATAACTACTACTAACTAGTAATGAGAATCAACTGTTGCTCCATATATCATGTAAGGCAGAAGACAGAATAAATATGTTTAAAAGACATGGGAGCCGGGCGTGGTGGCACACGCCTGTAATCCCAGCACTCGGGAGGTTGAAGCAGGAGGACTGGTATGAGTTCGAGACCAGCCTGGGCTACAAAAGTGAGCTCAAAGGCCAGCCTCAACTGCATAGCGAGACCTTGTCTCAAAAAGACAAAAAAAAAAAGGCATGGGAAATTTGAAAAAAGAAAATCCAGATCAAAAGATTAATGAATCCAAAGATGGAGCTATAACAACTCTCCTGAATAAATAACTATTTCTTACAGGTTTTACAGTATCCATAGAATTTAAGTGTAGAACAACAAACGTATCAGGTATGATTAAAACATACTGTCATAGGGGGCTGGGGAGATAGCTCCGAGACACAAGTGCCTGCTGGGCAAGTGCAAGGTCGTGAGTTCAAACCCTGGTCCCACAAAAAAAAAAAAAAAAAAAAATACTGTCATAGAGCCGGCCTGATCACTCAGTAGACTATAGCACCTGCTCAGGCAGAGTGCTGAGGCCTAAGTTTGGTGTGCCCTGCTGTCCTCTTCCCCTGTAGCACACTAGATGGTGATTGGAACTGGGTGCGGTAGTGCACACCTATAATCCTAGTGCTTGGGAGCCTATAAACAGGAGAATCACTATGAGTCTGATTTATGTAGTAAGACCCTGTAGACTCTGTAGATCCTGCCCTAAATACAAGGAAAATAAATAAATAAAAAAGGGACAACATATTAGTGTCTTAATAACTTTACAAAATCATAGTAAAAGACACATTGCCATTAATCTCCAATATATCCCCTCACTGTGAGCACAATTATTCCACAGTTCTTGTCACTATCTTACAAGATGTGATTAATAGCTATGCCACATGCCATCCAAAAGAAAGGCAGGCTAGTAGGCACCAAGCAGCGTGTTCTCATCCAGCTTACCCACCAAGTAACTTTGGGCGCTTCCCTAAAGTAAAAACAGCTGTGAAAAGTCAATGTTCTGCACCAATTCAAGACATCAAGGCAGCCACAGCAGAACAACTAGAGGACTCCCAGGACATCTTCAGAAGGTGGCAAGAATGTTCAAGGCGAGAGGGAATATTTTGAAGGAGATAATGGCAATGTATCTTTTACTGTAATGACTTTTTGAAATTTAAAAACATCATATATTACAAGCATACCTCTTATGAATACTGAAATGGAAATAAAAGCATTCTGTTTTCAGATTATTTTTACTGTGTGTGAAATAGTAAAATGCATTTGGGATTGTGCTAATTAAGGATGTATACTATAAACTTGAAAGTGATCTCTGAAAAAAACAATATAAATTATAGCTATTAATAAGCCAATAAAAGAGATAAAGTAAAATAAAAAATTTACTCAAATGAAGTTAAAACCGGAGAAAGAAAATTTACAGGTTAAAATACAAAGATGGTGGATAACCATATCAATAATAATAAATATAAACAGTCTAAACTCAATTTAAAGATAGAAAACATCAGACTGGATTAAAAAAGCTGACTATATCTGTCTATAAATTATCCACTATTAAAGTAAAGACACAAATGACGTACAGTAAAATGATGACAGAAATGCCATTCTCTTTCTAATACTGATTTTAAAAGTCAGGGGTAGCTTTATTAATAGCAGAGAAAAGATTTTAAGGCAAAGAATATTTCCAAGCATAAAGACTTATTTTGTAATAATAAAATCCATTTATGAAAAAGGCAAATTCTGAGTAATTATAAACCTAAAGATAGCTTTCAAGTGCATTAAACAAAGAGGAAATAGATAAAATTCATGATTTCAATAATTGACATAATGCACCAAAAATGAATAACCTACCTAATAAACAATACATTGAACACCGTATTCAATAACAAAACAATACAAGTTTTTTCTAAATCTACATCTTTAACTGAGATACCACACTGTAGGCAATAAAACAAGTCTCAGTAAGTTAAAAAGAATTCAAGTTGTGTAAGATCCATTCTTTGGGTCTGAGGGGTAGCTTAGTGGCAGTGTTTGCCTGGCATGTATGAGGCTCTGGGTTTGATCACCAGGACAGCAAAAGAAGAAAAAAAGCAGATACATTTTTTTTTTTTGGGGGGGTTGCTTTTTTATTTTTTTAAGAATTTATATTTATTTATATTTATTTATTTATTTATTTATTTATTTATTGTCTTTTTTTTTTTGAGACAGGGTCTCGCTATGCAGCTCAGGCTGGCCTTGAGCTCACTTTCGCAGAAGCAGATACATTTTTTATGGCAATAAAAGTATAATCAATAACAAGAGGATAAGTATAACTCACACTCCTAAGTAACTGAAAAGTAAGTAATAGCTCTAAGTAACTCAGAAGCCAAACAAGATATTAAAGGTAATTTATCTTTACATAAAAATGAAATTGTAGCATTTCAAAAATATGTGAAGTGCAGCTGAAGCAGTGATGGGAAATAACTGTTGCAATAATTAACTGCCTATTTTAGGAAAGAAGAAAGGCCTGGTATAACTGATACACAGTATATGATCTTTCTTCAAAACAGTGGCATTTCCATATGCAGTCTGAGACTGGAAAAGATGCCCAGGTTGATGGGCGCAGCTCTCCTGCATTAAAATCACTGCTTTACTGCCAGTGTGCACAAAATACAACACTCACATGAGAAAATCCATGAACTGGGGATGCTGAGAGATTTGGGTACCATAATGTGCCATGGTACACACACCTGTGCGGTTAGCTGGCCTTGCTGACTGGGAATCGGGAGAAGTTAGGCTTTGTCTTCTTCCGACTTCATCAGAAGGAGAGGTGGGTAAGGATGATATTGGAGGAGTCTGTGCCCGTCTGGTGGGAAGCACAGTGGTGGTCGGGTAGCTAGAGAACATTTGCCTTTAAGAAAATAACAGTGATTAGCATCAAACCCAATTAAGAAATAATACATACCTCACAAGTTTCATATGGAAAAATATGCAACCTGGAAGATTTTACACATTAGGTGTAATGCAATGAAGGGTGATAAGAAATACAAGTCAGTTTTAAAAATCATTATCTCATAGGGTACTTTTACTATTAAGTAAAACCTTTCGTTCATTATCATTCCTCAGCAAAACAGTAGAAGGTAATATAGCAACTAAAATAGGTGAAAAATTCTTGACTTTATGTAGCTTTCCTTCTAGGATCATATCAAAATAACATGGGGGGCTGGAGATACAGCTCAGCAGCATAAGCACCTGCCTAGTAAGCACAAAGTTCTGAGTTCTATCCATGATACAAAAAAAAAGACATAGGTATTCTGGTATGCATACAGCTAACAGAAACTAAAGAAAACTTCCGAAGACAGATAACTTAGCATTATTTTAAATAGAAGTCCACTAGCTAGCTATGAAATCATTCACATAAGTCGAAGCTACACATTATAGGCAAGTTATGGAAAGACAAGGTAACTGTCTAGTCACCTAGCCAACCAAAAAAAAAAAAAAAACCCACAGTACATCAATCATATGCCATCTGTATATGAGAGGCAATCCCCTTGCAAGCTGAGGCAGACACTAGCCAGAGAATGAACTCCAAAAGATCCACTCAAGAAAGATAGTTCTTTATCAAAAGAACTAAGAGCTTTCTCAAAGATCATAAAAGCCCTGCTTATCCACCAAATAACTGATACAATGATGTGGATATAAGAATAGCAGTTTCCTGATTTTTCTCCTGTCAAAAGATGTTCAGCCACGTGGAGACAACTGTAGCTCTAATAAAGACTGAGCTAATTGAAGAGAAATAAAGCTGAGAGAAAAGGATGAGGGCTCGAGGTATAGCTCTCACAGAGCTTTCCATGATGCCCTGGTTTCCAGCCCTTGCACTATAATGGAAGGAGGGGAGGGACAAGGAGAAGGAAGGAGGAGGAAAGAGTTGAAAGGCCTCATGAATGCCTGTGGGAGCAAGGGGCACCACTGATTCTACCACTGAATCCCATGCCTAATCTAATTTAAAGGTGAAAAGGGGAGCTGGGCGTGGTGGCTCACGCCTGTAATCCCAGCACTTGGGAGGCTGAGGCAGGAGGATCGCTGTGAGTTCGAGACCAGCCTGGGCTACCAAAGTGAGCTCAAGGCCAGCCTGAGCTGCACAGTGAGACCCTGTCTAAAAAAAAAAAAAAAAAAAAAAAAAAAAAAAAATTAGCCGGGTGTGGTGGCACACGCCTGTAATCCCAGCACTTGGGAGGCTGAGGCAGGAGGATCGGTGCGAGTTCAAGACCAGCCTGGGCTGCGAAAGTGAGCTCAAGGCCAGCCTGAGCTGCATAGCGAGACCCTGTCTCAAAAAGACAAAAAAAAAAAAGGTGAAAAGGAGTTAAAGATTTTCTATGAATCTCCTGAATTCTATAACTGCCAGATAAAGTGAAAACATGTAAAATGTTATGACATTTTCCATTCCCTTTTCTTGAACAGAAGCACTTCTTAGAACTATTACTCAAATGACAGTGTTAAGGAGGTGATGTAGCAATGGTTGCTATAAAAATTAGTGCTTCCCTTTGTGAAATTGTAATGGCAATCTCAGAATGTGAGGAGAAGATATTGCATGAGAATCACCACAAAAACCTAATTAAAATGCATGCTATGGGCACTACCAGACCTAATGCATCCAACATGCTGTGGTAATAGTTGTAGAGCTGTAAAAGGCCTTGTCGGTGGCTTTTATGCACACCAAAACTGAGAGTCACAACTAAAACCATTCTCCTCTTCCACTTGCTAAGGTCATTGGTCCATAACAGTGATGTCAAACCTTTCAGAGCTTTCAACGGTAACAAACATCCACTGTGGCACTCATGCCATAGGTTTGTCACCACTACTATATAAAGGGAATAATAAGGACATGTAAACTAGTAAGAGGGAAAATAAATAAGAAAAAGAGAGGCTAAGTACTCTGCTTTCCTTATTCTGCATGTGCTACAGATAAAAGAATGCATTACGTTTACCCCTAGAATGCCTCATGTAAGTTTTCATTTGTATATTTGTAGCAAACTGAATCAAAAAGAAATCGAAGTAAACATTAGTTGTAATTTACAAACTTATTAAACAAGGTAGCTTGGGGCCCGGCAGGATGGCTCAGTGGTCTAAAGCGCCTGCTTGGGAAAGCTTGGGTGGCTTCAGGGACCACGGTTCGATCCCTGGCACCACATGCTGCGCCAGCCCTGCCCTCAGAGCGGGCTGAGCCAGCCATAAAAATGAGTGAATAAACAAATAAAAGTTCTTGAGCCGGGCGTGGTGGCGCATGCCTGTAATCCCTGCACTCAGGAGGCTGAGGCAGGAGGATCGGTGCGAGTTCGAGACCAGCTTGGGCTACAAAAGTGAGCTCGAGGCCAGCCTGAACTGCATAGCGAGACCCTGTCTCAAAAAGACAAAAAAAAAAAGTTCTGAAACAAGAAAAAAAATAGAAAAAAAATAAATAAGCAAGGTAGATGAAGAAGCATTATAAAACATGTCATTTCAGAAGTATACTTGTTTGATTTTAAAGTTAGAATAGGGCTGGCGAGATGGCTCAGTGGTCTAAAGCACTTACTTAGGCAAGCTTAGGAATCACAGGAACCGCAGTTCAATCATTGGCACCACATGCTATGCCAGCCCCACTCCCCAGGGCAGGCTGAGCTGGCCATAATATATTAAATAAATAAATAAAGTCAGAATAAAAGTATAAATAATTACGCCTAAAAAGAAAATATGGGGGCCCGGCAGGATGGCTCAGTGGTCTAAAGTGCCTGCTTAGGAAACCTTAGGCAGCTGCAGGGACCGAGGTTTGATTCCCGGCACCACATGCTGCGCCAGCCCTGCCCTCAGGGCAGGCTGAGCCGGCCATAAAAATAAACAAACAAAAGTTCTGAAACAAGAAAAAAAAAAAGAAAGAAAGAAAATATGGTCATAGAGGTGAGCTTATTCTTGAGACTCACATATATAAAATACAAGTGTTGTTTGAAAAAAATTCAAAACTTTCACCGAAAACAAACAACAAAATAATCCAAACAGTATAATAAGGAGAAAGTTTGGGCACTTGCTCATCTGTGGCCCAGCTGACTAGCCCTGGGGCCACCAACAATTGACTGTGTGGTTGTGGCAAATTTGCAAACTCCCCATGAGACATTTCCAACTTCACTCAGTGGGTTTCGCTACACGGTCCCAGATTTCTTGCAGTTCTAGAGCCCTGGGAGCCACTCTAGCGCACTGTAAGAGAACAAGCATGCTTCAGAACCATGGGCAGCGGTAAAGGTCAATGTCTACCTGAGAAGACTAAGGGGCATCACTCCTGGGGACTCGGATGCAGGCACAGTTTCTGTGTCAGTGACTGGAGTGGTGGCAGTTGTGGTGTCCTCCAGGGAGCTGCTCATGAAGGAAGTTGTGCTGGAGGCCGATGGGCTGGTGGTAACTGGAGTTTGAGCCTGCTGGGCTTGATCACTTTCTTCAGCTTGTTGATCAACCTCTGCAACCCAAGACAAAGGATAAGAAAGGAGCATGGATTTGGTTGTTTTGAAAACAAACGGTGAGACTACAGAACGTTTACTTTTAAAAGTTTCTGGGGCCTGGCGGGATGGCTCAGCGGTCTAAAGCGCCTGCTTGGGAAAGCTTGGGTGGCTTCAGGAACCGCGGTTCTATTCCCCGGCACCACATGCTGCGCCAGCCTTGCCGTCGGGGCAGGCTGAGCTGGCCATAAAAAAGAGTGAATAAATGAACAAAGGTTCTGAAACAAGAAAATAAATACATAAAATAAAAAATTCTTTAAAAAAAAAAATTAAAAAAAATAAAAAAATAAAAGTTTCTGAATATATTTTCTAAAAGATTTACCCCAAAAAGTTCTTACATACATCTTTACAATTCACTATCATCCCCACTAGTCCAGGTTCTACACACAGTACCATACATAACAAGCCTTTGAAACTAGTCATTTCTATTTTTAGAGAAGAGACTTCTTTTTTTTAAAAAAAAAAAAAAAAAAAAAAACATGAAGTTCTCACTTTTGGTTGTAAGATAATACAAAAGATTTTCTAAATATCTAATCATTAAATCTGAGCTTCCTGAGCACTGTGATTTTGATGCCTCTCTTTGGTCTATATGTGGGAAAATATAAAGGCATGTGAATGTAAGACAAACAAAAGCTTGAGCAGAAACTTCATGTTTTAAAAGAAACACAGGGGCCCAGCAGGATGGCTCAGTGGTCTAAAGCGCTTGCTTGGGAAAGCTTGGGCGGCTTCAGGGACCGCGGTCCGATCTCCGGCACCACATGCTGTGCCAGTCCTGCCCTTAGGTGGGGCTGAGCCGGCCATAAAAATGAGTGAATAAACAAAGAAAGGTTCTGAAACAAGAAAATAAATAAATAAATAAAATAAAAAATTCTAAAAAAAAAAAGAAAAAAGAAAAAAAACTTAAAAAAAAATAAATAAATAAAAGGAGCACATACATACATACATACATACATCTGTGTGTTGTCTGGTAAGGAAGCCTACAAGTAAGTACAAAACAGGAGCTGCTACAAAGACAGCTAATTCTACTAGGTTTGCCAAATGGCCACATTCTTTCAAAATCTCATCTTTAACATTCCCACTTATAAGTACCAAGTACCCCTCCCTACGACTGTCTAAGCTAAGACAGGAAAGACAGGAGTAAAGCAAAGGAAAGAGTACTGCTTCCATAGACTATCCCATACATCCTGTCTAGAACTGACTTCACTGTTGCATCTTCTATCTTCACCTTTGAGGATAGCATAAGCTAGGAGGAGGAAGGAGGAGTAAGGGCAAAGGAAATGAGAATCAGAGGAAGAGGAAAGGAATGATAAACTACCACATTAGCTTCCCAAAGGCAAGGACATTGCTTCTTTCACCACTCCAGTTCTACAATCTAGCACCTAGCACGCAGTAGGCGTTCTATAAACATTTTCTAAATGAATGCTATTTTTTATTTCACAGTTTATACTACTGCCAAAGGTAAAGATAAAAGTATTTTCAGAAGGAAAAAAAAAGTGTTTTTAGATATATGTGGTTTATGAAAGTACTAGCCTCTAAAATGCCCCTTGAAGTATCTGTTAGAAGTTATTAGGCTATATTTGGAATCAGATTTAAAAAAAAAAAAAAAAAAAAAACCTTGTATGCTTTTGGCAGTATTATAGCTTGTATCCGGATGCCTCCTACCACGGCTAGGCTCATATGGTTATGTGTGGGGCTTTTCAGAGGTCACTGGACCTAAGACTTGTGCTGCTGGGTTTAATAGCATGATGCTGGGACTGAGTGTAGAGTTAAGGGTGTGAGTGCTCCCCAAGGGCAGATAGCCTGGGTAAGGTATAAGGGGCAGAAAGAGCTGTGGTTGTACCTTATCACTTGATTGCTCTGGCTACTTTCTGCCTTCCATGAACTGTCTCTCCTCTGCCATGTGCCACTGAGCCTTGGAGGCAGCCAACTATGAAGTGAAAACTCTATAAATTGGAGCCAAATAAGCCCTTTCTCCTTTAACTTCAGGTGTATTTGGTCTTGGCAACGAGAAAAGTGGCTGAGACATGGGACATGGCCTAAACTTCACTTTTATAAAATTTAGTAATACCAGAAAATTATAGGTAGATGATTATTTTTTTTGTTTGTTTGTTTGTTTATTTATTTATTTGTATGGCTGGCTCAGCCTGCCCTGAGGGCAGGGCTGGCACAGCATGTGGTGCTGAGGATCGAACAGTGGTCCCTGTGGCTGCCTAAGCAGGTGCTTTAGACCGCTGAGCCATCCTGCCAGCCCCAGTAGATGATTATTAATATGTAAATAAAAATTATCTTACAAAGGAAAAAATAATGTGAAAATGCTTTGGTCAAACATACTTGTATAAAAATATTTGTATAAGTCACAGTTTTAACAGTATTGGGTATAAATAATTTCTACAGCACAAAAGCAAAACAGAAAAAGATCCGACAACATACCTTGCTTAATTTTACCCCCAAACTGGTCCTCTAGAAGGCCATGGACAACTAATTTATAAATCATGGCTTGAGCCCGTTCCAGATCAGCCAGTCCCAATGCTCTCTTTATAGGCGACCGCATGACTGCTCGCTTCACCATGTGTCGCATCAGGAACTGCAGGGCTGCACGCATTTCCACGTCTTCATGAACAACTGGAGAGCTCGCACAGTCTGAGTTGTGACCATTTTCAGCCAGAACTTTTGGTATCAGCAATAGTTCAGCATATTTACTGCAGCCAAGAAGAGCACTGAGTGATTTCATAGCACCAAGGTAGAGATAGGACAGCTGGACTGCTCTGATTTCTGACTGGGCTATGTCGTGATTTTTGGACACATGTTCGTGATTTTTTCTTTTTCCTTCTGTGATCTGATGCTGAGACTCCACACATGGCAGTGTTGGATCTAACGAAAATGAAGCTATTTCATTTTCTGATTTGGAGCTAGTGGCTCCCTGACCTTTGGCATCGTCAGATATTAAGCCTGTTCGGACATCTAAAGCAGAGTCACTCTCGGGCCTCTGCTCGCTGTCGCCCTTGTCCTCAGACTCATGTCGGTGTTTCTTTTCATGTCTCTTGGCACTTTGCTTTCCCACATCTTCATGAATGCCTGTCAGATATGTCAGGTCCAGCAGCACAGAAGCCGTCAGGCCTCGGAATCGCGCCACATCGAACGGCAGTGGTTCACAGGGCTCCAGATTATACAATGGAGTATCACTAGGCGACCAAAAAGTTGGGAAGCTTTAATAAAGATCAGAATGACACAGGAAAAAGCAAGTGAGGGAAGGACAGGAGGAAGGTCCAGAAAATAATGTAGACAAACAAGATGCATTATGTGTACAATACAGAGACTAATTCACACAAACAAAATGTCATTACAGAGAAAAAAGTAAATTATGAGAAAATGGGGAGATGTGATGATAAATGCAAAAACAAGGAGATGTGAATATGCTTTCAAGTGAAAAGAGTCACCACCATATCACGTACGGAACAGTCACCAAACCTCACACAGAGGGCCAAAGAAGTGATATTTCAGACTTTTGCAGGGCAAAGGTCTCCTGCCACTACTCAATCATGGTATCATAGTACAAAAGAAGCCAATGGTAGTCCTAACAAATGAATCTGGATATGCAGCTTTATTTACAAAGACAGGAAGTAGACCAGACACAGTTTGATGTAAGTGATCTAGAAAATCTGTATAATACATCTATTTTATTACACGGGTAATGGCTGTTTTTAACTCAAAGGTGATTTTCCTTTAAAATAACGTTATAGTTTTTATGTTTCTTAGAGTTTAAGCAAAAATATGATTATATATTTCTTGTTATCTGGAAAGGAATTCTTGTATAAGAATGTTCTAATTGTACAAAAAAAAAAAGCTTCAAGAAATATGTAAGGTTTATTGATTAACCTAAACATTGGTTCCACTTAACTTTTTAATCTCATTTCCCTTTCCATATTTTTCTTCCTTTTTTAATTTCTATTTTTTTATTCATTTTAACTTTTCATTCTATTAATTTACTTATTTACTAGGTCATATGCAAATTCACAAGGTATCATAAATCCTTTCTGAAACAGAGAGAGGATAAACAGTAAATTCTCTCATATCACTGTAAATCTGACACTGGTGTCTGAGCTTAGTGTAATAAATGAAGGTAGAGTGTATTAAAGCCTGAAGTAGTAAAAAACTTTATGCAGGTGTATTTTTCATTTATTTATTTATTTTATTTTTTGAGACAGGGTCCTGCTATGAAGTCCAAACTGGCCTGAACTCACTACTCAGTCCAGGTTGGCCTCATAGGGATCTTTCTGCTTTAGCATCCCCAGTGCTGGGATTATAAGCATGCACTACCACACTTGGCTTATGTGTGTACTTTTCAGCTAAAAAAATCTATAGCATTCGCTGGGTTCTAAAATAATACTGCTGCCATAAAACACCAGGATCTAACATACTTAGGTCATATTACACAAGATCTTATAAGAACATACACATTGGAACATATAATAATTATATAATATACATAAATCCATGATTTGAAAGGATATGATAAGCAGTCTTCAGATAAAGAGGAAATACCTGACATTTTTGTTTATGAGTGAAATTTCTATTTCAAATTCTATCTGAATACAAACATATCAGAATGCTAAAGTATCCAGCTGTGTCAAATGTAATTTTCATATCTAGTCAAGAGGTTGCCAGGCATAGAGGTACATGCTGCATCTGTGAGGCTGAGGCAGGAGGATTACCTCAAGTTTTGAGGCCAGTCTGGATGGTTCAGTGAGTTCAAGGACAGCCTAAACTATATAGTGAGATGCTTTCTCACAAAACAGAACAAAACAAGCCTCCATATGCTCTGCATGAAAAGAACAGGAAAAAGAAAAAAGTAACAAAAGGGAAAAAAGGCGGAACAAAATAAATCAGAAATAATCCAAAATCTAATTTTAGTCTTTCAAATGTTCCCATTCTATATTTAGAGCCCTTCAAATGTGAGCTGTAATCAACAGATTAGTTGGCTGGCTTTTTCCTATTCCACTATATAATGGCAATGTTTTTTTAAAAAGCAGGGACATAGCTGGGGAGTGTGGCTCAGTGGCTGACGGTTCACTGCTTACACAGGCCAAATGCAAAATAGAATAAAGAAGGAATCCAGTGAAACCTAACCTAGCAAGCTTACCATTTCTTCACTAGACAAAAATAAAATGGAAAGCTGAGTTTTACAAATAACTAATATTTCAAAGAACACAGGTAAAAAATTCTTCTTTGAAATCAGAGTACCAATAAGCAGTATAGAAAAAACGTTATTTGAAAGCCGGCGAAATAGCTCAGCAGATCAAAGTGCCTGCAAGCAGGCGCAGGGGCCAAGGTTCAATCCCTGGGGCCTGCCATACCAGTCCCACCACTGGGGTGTGCTGAGATGGCTTGGCGTGGTGGCACATGCCTGTAATCCCAACTCTTGGGAGGCTGTAAACAGGTGGATCACTACAAGTCCAATCTAGTAGTGAGACTCTGAACATCCTACAGACCCTAAAAAAGTTATTTGAGAAGCTCATCTAAGATGTGCTAATTACTCACTGTCCGAGGGCAAGGGCCAATTTCACCATTAAATACTGATTTGCTAAAAGTGTATGTAACTCAACAGATCATACCTGATGGTAATTTCTGCTTCATCCCATTGGACTTTGGCAGATGTGCTGCCCTCTTTGACCACTCCCAGCAGCGTGGCATGGCGCCCAGTTTGCTTGTGAACACACCGACCTCCAACTCTAAGACCAGCATCCACTCCTCCTATCACTGCCAGCACGGGCCACACCTCTATGCAAAGAGTCCTCAGCTGTGGCTCTGAGAGGTCAGCAAGGCCATGCCTATTATGTTTACCTTTCTCTTCCTCTTTGCTCTCCTTCTCCTCTCTCACTTCATTTTCCTCTCGGCTCTGAACCGAGCGGCTTTTCTTTAGCTTCTGACCTGACTCTTTAATACACATTTTAATTTTATGCAGCCTTTCCATCATTTTTTTGTTAATGCTGTAAGTCCAACGGTCTGTTCGGTGAAGAATACGGATCAGTTGAGTGGTGGCCTCAGCTAGTACTGTTGCTACTGGACTACAAATAGGATCTCCTGGAAGTAAGTCCCGGGGTGTGCCACGCATCTGCATATCACAAATTTTCACCTATATAAAGAAAAGATGGTGGGAGATGTGAGACATTAACAGGTCTCTAACTGTTAGCCATTATAAATCCTAGCATATAGAATCCCATTTAGCCTCTTAATGCAAGTGAATTTTAATAACCAGCCCCCAAAAGGAGTGAGGAAATGCTATAGACCTAGTGCAGTTCTAGCACTGTCAAAGCTATTCCAAAGATGGCGATGGGGGCCAAGCACATAGCTCAGCAGCACAGTGCCTGTCTGGCCAGCTCAAGGTCCTGAGTGGGATTTCTGGTACCAAAAAACCAAAGATGGCTATTGGATCATGGTATATCTGACTGACTCAACTGAATTCAAGAACACTTGAAAACATACTAGATCTCATCCTCAAGACACCAGAGTAATAATGAATTATAGAACCAGCCTTTATTGGGTAACAAAGGTAGACACAAATATAACTATAAATTTTAAACCTATGATAGTCCTACATGGACATACACTGAAAATAGGACATAAAAGAGAAGGTAGGAGGGGGATTTAAATTCAAATCTTAACTCTGAAATTACTTTGGGACATTATTTAAGCTCTCTAATTAGTGTTTCATCTGGAAAATGGTATTAAAAATAATATTTGCCTTTTACTAGTATTTTAAAAGCTAAATGAAAGTATGTACATAAAGAAAGTGCTTATTAGTACTTATAGCTGATTATTTGTGGCAAGGAAACTATAAATGCTTAAAAAATGTTCCTGCTATTAATATTGATTTTTCTCTGAGATTACAGCCTATGCCTGGATGAATTTTAAGGCTCATACATATTGAAAGCACCAGGCCATTATTCTAAGCAGAACATGTAAAAACCCAGTTTTAGGTGACAAGAATATCATTAAGCCAGGTGTGGTGCTGCACACCTGTAATTCCAGCTACTTGGGAGGTTGAGACAGGAAGTTTGCAAATTTGACCTTCTCCTGAGCAAGTCAGTTAACTGAGGAGGCCCTGTATCAAAATCAAAAAAATAAATAGAGCTGGGGCTGCAACCCACATGTGTGCCACATGACTGGCAAGCCTAAGGCTCTGGGTTTCATTACCAGCACCAAAAAAAGAAAAAAGAAGGGGCTGGGGAGATAACTCTGTGGCACAAGTGCCTGACTGGCAAGTGCAAGGTCGTGAGTTTGAACCCTGGTCCCGCAAAAAAAAAAAAAAAAGAAAAAAGAAAAAAGAGCATCAGGGGACAGGAAGGAATGATGTCAGGCACTAGGCAGCCACTGTTTACCTGTTAAAGAAGAAGTCTTGTCTTATGAATGGCTAGCCTTAGAAAGCTCTGAAATTTCTCTCTCTCTCTCTCTCTCTCTCTCTCTCTCTCTCTCTCTCTCTCTGCCTCTTTCCTCTCTGTCTCTCTGTCTCTCTCTCTTCTTAATTTATTTAAAAGCACTGAACAAAAGGTAACCTTCATGATTACCTTTCTAACACAGGGAAATGGTGTATAACCTAACTTGAAATTTTTCTACTACAAAATAAGTATTCCTTTTCGGAAATTATAGTGTTTTAGGTACATGTTTGCAGTACCTAATGATGACATTCATTGTGGGGAGTTCAGGTAGAACACACCTTCATTCTTTTCTTCAGCCCCTTCCTTTTCCCTCCTTCCTGCCATTTCACAGTGCCCTTCCCTTTTGTAAAGGTCTTTCTCCCTATTTCCTACCTTCTCTTTTAATTTTTTCTTTATTTATATATTGGGTTTCTCACACAAGAGAAACTATGTGTTATTTAAACTGGGGTGTTGGATATAGTTTAAAAACATGTCCCCAGGTGTATCTACTTTCCTACAAATGACTGGAGTTTCTCTTTCTTTATGGCAAAGCAGTACTCCATTGTGTGTAAACGCCACATCATCTTTATGCATTCATCTGCTGTTCCATACAGGATGCTTCTAAGATTTAGCTGTTGTAAGTGTGCTGCTGTAAACACGTGTATGGGTGGATTAATGTAATATGTTATCTTTAAGCAAAACTACATCCTCTAGGAGAAGAATGGGACAGGAACAAGATCTACTAGCAACACACGGAGTCCAGAAATGATTCTCTCTCTCCTTGGGCTTTAGAAGAAGAAAATAAAAAGGTTCCAGTGACAAGGCATCCCTTTGATGCTGTTCTCATGAGGTTCAAATTCATACCATTTAGAAGATCTGAGAATCTGCCCAGGGAAATGAATGTAAGATGATTTCCTCAGCATAATAGAACTATTTGGCTAAGGGTATCTGAATACATTTAAGATTACTTCTAGATTTTTTTCTTATGTTCAAAATGAGAACAAGCCAGACTATCTCTAATTTAGTTCATATAATTCCAGCTACTGCCTACACATCTGAAAGTTGACTCACTATATTCAAATTGCCTGAAGGTCCAATAGCTCATTACAGTCAAGTTCTAAAAGTATCTGATCTTCTAGAAGCACGAGTTACTTAAGTCAGGTTCTTTTAATGTGAAATGGCTTATAAATTCTATGTGATAATAACAAATATCTTTTTTTTTTAAACATACCCAATTTTTTTAAAGAATTTTTTATTTTATTTATTTATTTATTTATTTCTTGTTTCAGAACCTTTATTTGTTTATTCACTCATTTTTATGGCCGGCTCAGCCTGCCCCAAAGGCAGGGCTGGCGCAGCATGTGGTGCCAGGGATCGAACCATGGACCCTGAAGCCACCCAAGCTTTCCCAAGCAGGCGCTTTAGACCACTGAGACATCCCACCGGGCCCCAACAAATATCTTTTAAGCTTAAATATAAAAGTGTGAGGTTTCCATACCTTTTCCCCTGGGTTGCTGCTGTAGAACATTACACACGGGTACAACTCTGCTGCATCCACATCTTCAAAAGCTAATTTGGGTTCCTAGAATGTGGCAGAGGTAAGCAAAACAGAAAGAAAAGAAACTTAACTGAAAATATCTAACTTTATTAAGATTAAACCCTTTATAAGACAAAACAACAGTCACTAGAGCCAAATCTCAACTAAACTTTTTTTTTTCAACTAAACTGTGTAGCTAAGTTAATGTTCACATAAAATAAATGATCTTAATTTGTTGGCCTATTTCAAAAATCTTACTGGGGAATGACTGTCACCTTTTTCTTTTTTTAGAATTTTTAATTTTATTTTTTATTTATTCTTTTCTTGTTTCAGAACCTTTGTTTATTCACTCATTTTTATGGCTGGCTCAGCCCACCCCGAGGGCAGGGCTGGTGCAGCATGTGGTGTCGGGGATCAAACTGCGGTCCCTGAAGCCGCTCAAGCTTTCCCAAGCAGGGGCTTTAGACCACTGAGCCATCCCGCCAGTCCCCGTGTCACCTTTTTCATTGTTAGTTTGTTAGTTTTTAGTTGTCAGTTTGGTGCTGAAACCGCTTTCTGGTTTTTGGGTTTGTTTGGTTTTGGTTTTCTGAGACAGGGTCTTGCTACATAGTGCAGCTGGTCTTGAACTCACTATGTACCAAGTCTGACCTCAAACCCATAGTGATCCTCCTGTATCATCTACTCTAGTCCTGGGAGTATAGGCATGTGTCACCACACCCAGCTTATGCTAAAAATATGATAGTCAGAAAGTACTAAAGAAGAGGAGGAAAGGAGATTATCTAACAACTGAGTTGCATGTAACGTTTTTTGGGGGAGGAGCAATGTTTATGAATGAGTTTCGGTACCTCTCCATTTTTCCCAAAGGAAATGGTCCTGGCTTCCATGTCTAACACACAAGTAATGAAATCCCCCTGAGTAAAGCTGGATAGTGTCAGAGTCTGTTCTCCATTGTGGTAGAGGTTGCCACTGTAGGCCCTATAGAGCCACATATCCGAGGTAGTTCGGTGGTTAAAGTCATGGACTGGCCAGCGAGAAACCCCAACGCAAGTGCCTTCATTACCTCTGTTTTCCTTCACAATGTAAAACTGAAATAAAAGTCACAATATTCATGAATACTAAAAAGAGTATACATGCTAATAACTCCATAAACCAACACTGGATAATTTATTTATATAAATAATATACACATTTATGGAAATATGTTAGTATATTTTAGCTTAAGTGGAACTATCATAAAATAACTTCATCATCTTATAAAGAGATTAAAACAATTTTATTCTTTAGCTTGCAGAATATTTAGAATAACCTCTGAGTACCTGTAACATTTGAAGGAAGCAATTTTAGTTTGCAACTTAATTATGAAACTAAGCAATTATGCCTAGTCCTGAAAACTCTAGATCTCTCCATAGCGACCAGGAGAGAGTGCTGGATCCCACTGCTATCTGACAACAAAGAGAAAAGAGCAGCTGATGGGATTGTGTTCCGTTCTCTTTTCCAGGTGGGAAGAAAAGAACAGCAGACATTCCCATATATTAGTTTTAAGTGGGCCAAAGCAAGAAACGAGCTTGCAGTTGTTCTCTCATCTGGTAAGAGGAAAAATGATTCAAAGATCTCTGAAAGTGAGCTTTGGGTAGACCAATAATAGAAGAACCGTGCATACTCTTTCCTCCAAGTAGGAGAGGGAAAGTTAAATCAGTTCAACAAACCAAAAAAGAAAGAAGGAAATGTTCTATTTTCTTTAGGCTACTGCTACTATTATATCTCCTCTCTGATCAATTAACCCTATGAATGCTTAGTTTTCTTTGAAAGAGTTGAGTAAACTTAAGATCTGAGGGGACAGAAAGGAAAAAAAAAATTCAAACAGCTTTGTTTTGTGAATTTTTACATCTGAGTTTATAATTTAAAAATTGATATAGAGGGTTATAACTTCATAAAGCCAAGGGGAACCTGGATTAATGAGAGCTGTAAAAGAAAAGCAGGACTGCAATGGTGGTGAACCTGTAGCACATGCGCTGTAGCAGGTATACCAAGCCCCCTCTGTCAGAGTATGGGCTGAGTCACTCTAGTAGTTGAGCACTGGATAACAACAAGTTTTTTCTAAGCTAAAGCCTCAGCATTCAAGGTTAATTGCAGTGCTGGCACTCTGCAATTTTCAAGTGGGTTTTGTGTTGCAGTTTAGGGGCACTTAGTCTTTGAAAGGTTTGTTATCACTGGCATGGTGGCACACAACTTCCTTGCTTTTTACCACAGTGGGTGGATTGCACTTTAAACTGTGCCTACCAAAAACAAAGCAGATGTCCATAACTGGTGATATATTTGCTATGAATTTTTCTTATTGGAGTCTCTGGAAAAAGGATGATAAAATTTAAAAGAGGCACGCTCCAGAGAAAGATCTGTAGATATGTTTTTAGAGTGCTATAAAGCAGTTTTCAATTGGCAGTTATGTTTTATAAAATCAAATGTCTGACAAGGAAGCTGGTGATTTTCTAGCCTGAAGTGCGCATTTTTGACTGGGTCAATTTGAACTTTAAGAATGACAAACAAAAAGAGCTTCCTTGGGGTAGTCTAGTGGGCCATGTGGATTCAGTCACACAGCATCTAGGCCTGATCACTGTGTCCCAAATCAGCTTTCTCAAATCCCAGACGTATAATTTGAATTGCTTAGAGTCTAAATTAAAATCTGGTACTGTGTGCCATGTGCTGTTGTAGCCCGCAGGTGACTACGCACAACTGAAAGTAGGCAAAGACTCAATGAACAGAACACAAACTTGGGGGCTGCTGATTTAGGACACTTTTATGGGGCCATAAACTAAGAAAACATTATTAACACTGGCTGGACTACTGAATCTCTTGCAAATGCTCATGGGAAGGGGCTTCTTTTGGAATGGACTAAACTGTTGGTTGACTATATATTTCAGATAGTGAGACTGTTTACAGGTTTAACTTATGACTCCTACTGAAAAAAAGCTAAAAGTGAAACTATAGAGTAATTACCCACCATGCACTCTTAAGAAACTGAACTTTTGGTTCTAACCACTCCCCTGCTCCTGAACCTTCCACAAAATCCTGCCACATGCCATCATCCACACTCTAGTCATCAAACTGACATCACAGACAACAAAACCCTTTGAGATAGTCACCCTGAAATCAGTGGCTCAACTAAATTATTCAGACTGAACTACAGAGGATAGCAGCAGGCCAATTAAGGTCACATTAACCTGTATTACCTAAATATTATACGACTGATAAGTGGTGTTCAAATAATCATATACTCCAAGTTTCTAAGGAGAACACACATGTCTTGCAGGATTATAGTTTTTGTGTATGTACCTTATCTATAATGATATCACCTCTGCAATAGATTGGCCAGCACTGTTCTGTGTTAAATCAGTGCCTAACTTTAAAAAGTTAACACAAAAACTTAAAGATGAAGCCATATGGCTTTTAAAGGCAGATCTTGATGGTTAATTTGTTTAAACTGGCTAAATCTGAGACTCCTAGAAGGCATAACTGAAGTCAATGTTACAGTTGATCTCACCCATTGCCTGAGTAAAGGGGGATTCTATTAATAGTTTTACTATGAAGACTTGGCAGCTAAGAATCAATGGGATACACAGAAAATGCACAGTGTTATCCTTACAAACAACTGCTTGTAATTGTAGCCCTTGGCTGGCATTGGGAAACTCAACTGCTAGAACAAAGCTTCCCTACATGGATAAAAATTTCCCCAACTGAGAAGACTGGCTCATTATGCTTAGATTGTACAAACAATATGGATTATCTCAATGCTTTTCTTCTGGCCATCTATATTTTTAGTTGATGGCAGCCAGAGAGTAACTACATAATAAAGCACTTTAGATGTTAGGGAGGTGAAATGCTGAATAGGATTTCCCAAGCAAAAAAGATCACAGAGCACCAAAGATGTAGCTCAGTGGCACAGCGCCTGCCTGGCAAGACCTGAGTTTGACACTGTCAGCCATGTGCTGTTGCAGTCCACAGACCTATGCACAACTAAAGTACACAACTAAAAGCAGGCAGATGGGGCTGGGGAGATAGCTCCGCAGCACAAGAGCCTGACTGGCAAGTGCAAGGTTGTGAGTTTGAACCCCAGTCCTGCAAAAAAAAAAAAAAAAAAAAAAAAAAAAAAAAAAAAAAGAAAGAAAAAAAAAAAAAAAGCAGGCAGAAACTCAATGAACAGAACACTGCTGCTGATTTAGGACACTGTTTTGTGGGGCCATAAACTAAGGAAACATTATTAATGGTGGCTGGACTATTGAGTCTCTTGCAAATGCTCGTGTGAAAGGGCTTCTTTGGGGATGGACTAAACCTGCCCCTACCACCAAAAAGCTAAAGATTACAGAGATGTTGCCGCGTTTTCACTGCTAAGCAGAAATGTGCTGTGACTGACTCTTCAAGAGATGGACAGACCACAACTTTTTCAACTACTTTTTTTTATTATAAAATAATTGTAGACTGAGAAAAGAATTCTAAAACAGTATAGTGTCCTCCACTCAGGTTCCACTTACAATACCTTACATAATAATAGCACATCACTTACATATTATTATTGTTTTACATCCTTCTATAGACTTTTTTTCATTTAAGAAGCTGGGGTAAAGGGACTAAAAGACAAATGCTAGCCACTACTTAGAACTCCACGTACCTTCCACTGATAGCATCCAGAAGTTACTCCAGTTGATGCTAGGCCGTATCCTTTTCCTCCACTGCCATGAGTTAAAACCTGGCCATTTTCTACTAGGCAACACTGAGCTTTCTCTGGGTCAAAAGATACTTCCTGTATAGGTAGGTTTTCTTCTTCTTCCTCCAGCTCTCCTTGTTTCTACCAGAAAAGAAGCTGGGTCAGTATTTTGAGGGAAACCAAGTACTTAATATACTGAGACATCTTAGTTTAATCCAACACACATTTATTAATTAGCTAACTGTTATTGTACAAGGTAATAGGCACATAAGACTAAACAAAGCATGAATCCTGCACATGAAAGACTTTGAGTTCTAACTGGGGAACAAAGACAAATAATGTCAGCACTGCAATGCAAAAACTACATGAAAGCATATGTCTTAATGTACTTGAGGAAGACAAGATAAATATTTAAAGAAGAGCAACTTCTAAGTTGACCATTGAATAAAAAAAGACATTAAGCAGATGGTTATAGAAGAGAAAGGCACCTAAGGTGGTGCAGAGCATGTGCCAAGACACAGAAGTACAACAGTTCATTGCCAGTAGTGTGGAATGTGTAGAGAAGGAGAGCAACAAAAAACAGGCCCAGAAAAGAAAAACAAAGACAAAACAAAAATCATGGAAGGCCTTATCATGTTTACTTTAAACTTTACAGACTAAGGAATGCACATGCAGACAATTTATACAGAGGATGTATATTCAGATCTGAGCTTTACAAACATTTTGCCAGAAGTGTTAAAGTGAAGACAGACAGACTGATCAGAAGATTCCTGTAAGAAAGGAGGTAATAAACAGAGTTTCAATTCATCCATCCAATGGATATGACCCATCTGTTCTCTTGCAGAAACCCTCTAACGACTTCTATACTCAGTAGTATATAAATAGGATCTCTGTGCTCACATAACCTATACTTTGGAAGAGAGGGACAAAAACAACAAAACACAGATAATCAATGTTGAAATTAAAATTGGTGATGTGGCACAGGGTATGTCACAACTAATCCAGATTGACTGGGCAAGGTACTCTATAAAGAGACAAGTTGAGATTAAATGATATTAAGTTTTTGAAACAGGCAGAGGGAATATCTAGCTTAAAGCCCTAAGAAGAAACTTACTGTGTTCACGAAAAAGAAACAAAGTACCAGGTGCCAAGTGTGGTGGCACATGCCTAAACCTAAGGTACTTGGGAGGGTGAGGCAAGGGAGTGCAAGTCTGAGTATATCCTGGGCAATTTAGCAAGATTATAACTCAAAATAAAAATAAAAAGGGCTACGGGGTGTGGCTCAGTATGAAAGAGGGAGACCAGAAAGGGGAGAAAGAAAGGAGGAAGGAAGGAAGGAAGGAAGGAAGGAAGGAAGGAAGGAAGGAGTAGGTAAAGGCAAACAAGAAGATCTGGATTTTATTCCAAGAGCAATGAAAAACCACTGGAGGGCTTTAAGCAGGGAGCCAACTCTCTGTGATTAAGAATTTTAAAAGGTCACTCTGGGTCCTCTGTGGAGAGTGGACTACACAGGAAAACAATGGAAGTAGACATATACACTAACTACATGATTTCTGTAATCTCAACAGTCGCCTGGAATAGGGTACTGACAGAAGAGATAAGAAAGTGGGCAAGCTTAAGATCTACTTTAAAGAGGAACCAACAAAAGAGCTGGAGATTGTACAGCTGGAGAAAAGAAGGTGAGCATAACTAGGAGAGGATCAAGGATGATGCTCAGGCTTTTGTTCCCAAGTACCTAAGTAGAAGGCTGGGAAAACTGAGAGGAAAATTATGTGATGGAACTAAAAATGCTAATATTTTTACACAGGGAATAGTCTAGAGGAAAAATACCAAAATTTTAAGTAATAGGGGATTAATGGTCTATGGGCTTGAAAAAATTTTCTTTTGATACAGAAAAAAGAATGAGAGTGATGGTTAAAACAAAAAAGGAAAGCATAACAGAAGCGGGATTGTAATATTCTTACACTAAGATTACACTGAAAAGAAAAAGTCAATAAAGGAGAGGAAGAAGCCATTCTAGTGAACCTCTTCTAGTGAGCTAGGAAAACCAGCAAAATTGTAGAATATTTAAAACTCAGAGAAGAATTTTGATGTGTACATGTAAGAGCTATTTAGGAGGGAAAACCAAAGGAGCCCACTGGCTACCTGTATAGAGACATAAGGAAAATCTAGATGTCCTGGGCACTCAGATTTAGTAAAATAAGAGAAACAGTGCATCATTACCCAGAAATGAGACAGGAAGGGTAAAGTTTTGAGACACAGACCCTTGGGATAGCATTTAAGTTTGGAAGCCCCTGCATGTAGTGAATATGGTCATGGACAGGAACAAGGTATAGAAGAGATTTGTGAAGGAATATCAGTATTTTGAAATGAAGGGATGGTAAAAGTGGTACTAAATAAATTACTTACAAAGAGAACCAAGTGTTGGGAGAGGTGTGGTATTGCTTTAAAAACAACAAAAAGCAGGTATTTGCAGAGGTCTAGTAAAATGCGGACCACAAAGCAGACAGTAGGCCTTCTATATCCTGGGCTCTGTGGATTTGGCTAACCACAAGTTGAAAAAAAAAAAAATTTATTTATTTATATATTTTTTGGAGACAGAGGTCTCTTTCATGCTCTCAAGCAGCTGAGAGTGTAAGTGTATGCTACCCTATCCATCCAGAAAAGAACTTTTTCTTTAACCTGCAACTCTACTGAATATATATGGACATTTATCTTGTCATTATTCCCTGACCAATATTGTATAACAACTATTTACCTTGTAGTAGGTATTAAAAATAATCTAGCAATGACTCAGATGCATGACAGTATATGCTTAGATCACATGCAAGCACTGTGCCATCTTTTAGAAGGGATTTGAGCACCTACTGATTTTTAAACTCCTGGGCAACCCTGAGACCAACCTCCCCTGGACACTAAGGGACACCCATACAGCACATCCAGGAAGTAATACTTGTTTTTCAAATTTAATTCTGTTTCTCCATAGATGAAGAATGAGTGGGTTGGAGAGACAATGAGAAGGAAGTGGCTAAAGAATAGATCATTCTTCAGAGTTTAGTGGAGAAGAATACCAGAGAGAACACAGGAGCTTCACTGATAAAAATGTGATTTGTGAGAGCAGAAGTGAGTGATAAGTGTGGATCTACAGGGGAAGAAAGCAGCAGAGGAGACAGAACGAAGACAGTGGAAATAGAAAAACAGAGAGGGCACAGTCCTCCAGAGGACACTGCATTCAGAGACAGTGGCAGGATATCCCAACTGAAAACAGCATTTTAGAAGAATCCGTTACCTGTAATTTAATTTCTTGTTCTCTTTCCTTTATCTGAATAGCATGTTTGGCTTGAGCAATGGGAGTCTCCCACATGCAGTCTGATAGAAGGGAAAATAAGCACTCCACCACCTGATATATGGAAGTGAAAAAGACTATGAAATTTATATAAAGAAAAATTTCAAGTAACTAAAGAATGAATTTTAAGTATTTTTAGAAAAGATGTAATGTACTATCAAATAACACATAAAGGAAAATTAGACCCATGTCCAACAGCTACTTTTTGGGTGGCTATAAATTACTTTTTGGTGTTAGATCACTAACCCACTGGAAAGTGTGCTCCACTGCTCTGAGGTTGCCTAACTACTTATGGGCTTCTGATGAGTCTATGTAACCACACACATTCTCTTTTGAGAGGCCAAATCTTGTAAGAAATTCCAAACTGTCTTTTCCTTTTGACTTTGCAAGTAAAGTGTTCCCTACCCCACTATTTCTCATTTAATTTCTTTTTCTTCTGAGAAAACTTACAAAGAAATCAATTTTAAAGTGAAAATTATACTACTGAATGACATGTAACTGAAGAAATTATGTACAAGTTTAGATTTAGGGTGAACCACATTGCAGAAGCGGAAAACAAAAACAATCTTCTAGTAACTTTAAAAATAGAAACCTGGGCCATTTGGTCATCTTCTACACCAGACTCGCAAGCTGGTAGCACAGCTTCGAGGACATGAAGCGCAAGTAGCCTGGTTCTTAAGTTACCAACTAGAGGAATACCTGAGGAGCCAAAAAGACATTTTCTTATCAATGTGATATAAATTCATAGTTAAAATGAACTTCTTAAAAAAAATTCCTGCAGCTGTTAAACGTGAGTGGGACTTCATTTCAACCCATTACCACATGCGTGCTGCACCCTGAACCATCACTAAATGCATGTATGAATAATCAATTTATACCTTAATTTCCATTTTCCACTAAAATAACTACCTGTGCTATGTTTTAAGTCCATTAATCCTCCCACAATCTGACTGATAGCCCCATTTTACTAAGAAGCCTGTGGATCAGAAGAGCTGATCTCTGACCACAGCCACACAGCTGAGGAGAGGGAGAACTGTAGGCAAGCCCATGAAGCTCATCGTTATTTACACCCTGCTGTGCCTCTCAAACACTAGGAGAGTTAGTGTGGACTGACAGTTTATGCTATCGTAAGGTTAGCAGATGTAGAGACAGAATATAGAATACTGCTGCATAGTCTTTTTTTTTTCTACACATAACTATAACAAAACCAATTGAAAATGAATATCTAGGTTTTCTTTGTGTTAAAAATTTAATATAAGCCTCATTTTATTAAATGAAATAAAAAACTTGTGAATTATACTAAAAAAGCCACTGGAAATATAAATATAAACTAACACATAATATGAAATACTATATTGTGTTCTAGTAATTTTAAAGCACATGATGAAAAAGTTCTGGAAGTGGATAGTTATACAATATTGTGAATATGCGTGATGGCACTGAACTGTACATTTAAATGATCAAAATGATAGATTTTATATTATGCATATGTTATCAAAATTTTTAAAACTCAGACTAGGATATAGTAATTTATCTATGTAAGCAGACCAGACTTTTAGGCTAAGAGCCAGAAATTAAGCTTATGATAAACTGTCAAAAATATCACATAAGCAGAAGTGTACAAGGCAACTTAAATCACATCATGATAAAAAAGACCTGAGCAATTTAGTTCTGTATCATCACAATCCAAGAAGGGAGACCATACTCTGTGCCTAACTGTGTTAAACAGAATGTCCTCCATTTATTTTTAGTATATGTTGTAACATAAATAGGGTCAGATTATTTACACCCTATGATTTCTCTTCTCTACTTTTTTTGTTTTTCTTTGATGGGGGTGGTGGTGGTACTGCTTAGTGACCCCACAGCCTCCAAATGGCCTACTTCCTTGTCCACAACTTCTAACTTGCAATTTTCCCTGCCTTATCCTCCTAATGGGCTGGAATTACTGATATGTGGCAACAAGCCCAAAAGTGTCACTTTCTATTACGAATCCTCTATCAGTTGTTATATCTAAAGCAAGACTTTTCTTTAGACCAAATATGAACTCTGAAAACACGAAAAAGAAACCTTGAAATCAAGGTCAAATGTCCAATATTGTTAAAGATTAGGAGTATTTATCTTAGTAAGATAAATATGATATATGAAAAACTCTAAAACAAAGGTAAAGGACATATACCTGAGGAACATTTCTGAGATGCTATATTTAGAAGCACCTCTGTCCACTTTGGAGAAGCCATTTTTGATTGAATTGCTTTTGAAGACACAACTCTGCGAAGAAAAACTAAAAAATCCCCAAGATGCAGTTCGGCCGCATGTTGTTTCCGAAGAGCAGCTAAAGAGAGAAGAGACAAGTCTACAATAAACCCAGAGAAAATAGCCTTATCTCACCTAGCTAGTTTACAAGCTAGGCTTCTCAGTAAGCATCACAGCCCACAAGTATTTCTGGAAAAAGCCACTAAATTAATTAAATTATTTAGACCCTGGAGGCCTTAAATACAAAGCTGATTGATAAAATGTGATTATATAGTTTATGTTTCAGTGTCATTACTACATTTCAAGTGGCAGACATACCTTTCCTTAATTAAGTATTTTAAAAGGACTGGGGGTTACTAACCCCGGCAGCCTGGCTCCAAATGCCTCCTGACTACTGCTGACTAGGGTGAATCTCATTCCTTGCCACCCCCAATGGAGAGGGTCCAATGGCTGTCACTATAGGACTGCTAGAGGGAATGTTTTGGACATAGACTGCTTTATGCAAGGCAAGATTAAGGTACAGAGGAACTGGTGCTCTCTTTACTGGACACAGAAGGAGCAAATTTTCTTGAGATTCTGCAGGCTGAAAAGGGTGTCTATAACCTCTTTTCTGAAGTCCACTGGTGAGAACCTAATCCCTTAACAACACTTTGCTCCCCACTGGACCTGAGGGAAGCAAGGGGCAGCAAAAAACATTGTTTTTACTTTATTATGCCTTGGGAGTCCTTGTAAACAGGCACATACAAAAAGAAAAGGAACTTAGCAATGGCTTAGCCTCTGAAACTGGAAAGCTAGTTAGTCCTCAGTCATTCTTACAACCTCCTACATTCAGACTTAAGAGATTCAGATAATTTCTTCTGAGCCTCTAACTACACTGCAACTATCTGTCTACATATGCAACTGCCTCATTATTCTAGAAAGTTCATGAAGGCGGGGATGATGCTTTATTATTTTATAACCCCAGGATATTTCCTCTACCCACCCATAAGTCAATAGCAACACTAACATGATTTAAAATAGTATTTTAACTTAATTTCTAATATTATTCTATTGTAACATTCCAATATTAACATTCACTGAGCTTTTACTCTGTGCCAGGCACTGTTCTACAGGCTTTAATGTGTGGTTATTTAATCCTCACAATGATGTCTGCAAGTTGGCACTATAATTTTCCTTATATTTATAGATGACGGAACTGGAGCACAGAATGTTAAATAGCTTGCTCTCTTGTTTTATTGGCCCATCCAATCCAGAAAGGACTTTAAGCATCCCCAGAGTTGAGACAGTAATGAAATATGACAGAATCACCTTATTTGAGTGATGAACTTTAGATCTTTGCCCTTAACTATATAAAAGTTGTAATAGTTCTGCTATTAAATTCTACTGAGGATAATGTTCACTATACAACCACTAGCAAATACCATATCAGCAACCAAAAAGATAACACAGAATTCTATTCCTGCTGTTGAATAACTGTTTAAGGAGAGGTTAAGCTCCTCTAATCATCAGCCCATTCCCAAACATCACAACCCCTAAGCCTTATGGGCCCCCCTTTAGGATACGACTGTGGCTAGAGACGGTTTGCCAGGACAATTTGAGCCTTCCCAAAGCAAGACATAACCTGGAGAAAATCAGTCACCTAAAATCTATGTCCCAGAGCTGGACAGCAAAAGAGAAGCTGAATGTGCAGCATGGTTGTAGGCTCAGGATAATCAGACTTTAAGCAGGAGGTTCAGTCAGCTCATCTAAATCATACACAACTGAAAGAAAAGCAGTTTGTAAATGAATGTATAAAAGCCCTTTCATGCTTCACAATGGAAGGAAGTCCACATAGTTGTCACTCAATGAGGATGTAGTAAATACCTCTAGGTAATGACAGAAAAAGGTTTATGATACCTCTGAAATCTTTCTTCTCAGATTCTCCACTAGCATCAACTTTTTTTTCTTCTTCTTCACCCTCTTCTCCTTCCCCTTCTCCAAAAGAGGCCATAAGAAGTACACCAGTTTGGGATAATAAATTCTTCAGCTGACTACAGAGTAGATCCAACAAGGATTGAACTACCTTGGGGCTCAGTTTATCAGCATAGGTCCTATGTGAAATAAAAGGAATTTTTTTTTTTTTTTTTTTTTTTTTTAGTGTTAGGACAAAGAAGGGCAAATACTTCGAAAAGTGTGGCAAGACCAGGCCCCAACTAGCTCTAGAAGGCATTTACAATACTTACCCTGTCGTGATAGCTAGGATCTGAAGCAACCTGGTACTAGCCACCTTCAATGCTGTGCTCAGCTGGGAAACGCCAGTCTTTGGCAACAACTGCAAAGGCTGTCCTAACATGGTGTCCGTGCCACATAACTGCGACAGGACATTTAGAAGACCAGTGGAAATTGCCAAGGAAACATCCACTGGTTGATAATGAACACTCAGGGCAAAAACAGTAACCAAAAGGAGACGTTGCTGGGCTTCTATTAAAAAAGAGAGAGAGCAATGACTAGAAATATTTGTTAAAGTGAACAAAAGATTTTACTAAATCTTTTCCCAAGACATAAAACATAATACAGAATATTCATTCTTTCATCTCAGTCTAGAGATGTTAAGAATAAAACATAGAACATAACTACCTACCATGCCCTCAGGCAAAAATGCAACCTGTATTTTGAATTTGCAGGGATAAGGACTCACCAATATGATGTTTATTCAACTGCAGGGCTCTCTCCAGAGTAGCAGACAACTGTTGGTAAATCTTGTGCACCGCCACCTGGATTTCAATCTGAATGCTTCTCTTAGCTGCTCTGATCCCATCCTGAATTACATAGATTACATTTTCTACTAACGATAATAATGCCTTTTTGCAAAAGAAGTAATAACATTTTATCCCTAGGCTATTCTAGGGCACAAGGGTAATTTTTTTATCTATTTCTCAGTCAGTATATGAGATTGTAATAAATCTATTTTAAATACTTGCCAGTTCCTAAAATCTTTATTCATAAAGCATTATTTCCTAAGAATATGACATAAAGGTAGCATTTTTAAAAATTATAAAAAGAATTTGAAGCAGGCATGGTGGCGCACGCCTGTAATCCCAGCACTCGGGAGGCTGAGGCAGGAGGATTGGTGTGAGTTCAAGACCAGCCTGGGCTACAAAAGTGAGCTCAAGGCCAGCCTGAGCTGCATAGTGAGACCCTGTCTCAAAAAGACAAAAAAAAAAAAAAAAAAAGAATTTGAACAACTAGGTAACAATCAAATCTAAAATGTAAACACTTTCCATGCCCCAATCTCTATCTCAATTTACATCTAGTTCTATATAACCTGGTGAGGGATTAACAAAACTGATCTGGAAAGTACAGTAGTATTATGGCTCATCTAATGCTAACTGCTCTAGCTTAATCAACCTTGACATTTTAAATCTCAATCACAAACACTACAGTTTCACATCATTACAATGTTTTTATAATAATAAGACAGTTAAAGTTTGAGCATACTGCAAGGTGCTGTCTACCTGGTAGTGATGCAAGCGGCCACTCTCTCCTTTGGCTCCTGCGTGTCCAACGGTGCCTAAACCAAAACACCCTGCCAGGAATTGCAGTCTCACAGATGTGAGCAAGGTGGATGACGGGAAGCCTGAACTCAGCCTGCTTCCAGTCAGCGAGAGGCTATCTTTTTCTTCCATTCCAGACAACAGAATGAGGATCTGGTGAAGTGCTTCCAAACGAAGCTTGAGAAGAAAAAGAAAAACATTTTAGGGTTTGTCACTTAGATATAGAAGAATATTGTACACCACAATCTATTATTTAGCACAAAAATTCTGAAATTTCTAAAGTAGCCTACTCTGCTAACATTTTTTTATTATTGCTATTTTTTTATATTAAGATAGCTTGAAATCTCTCCAAGCATAATTCTGTATTTAAAAGATTACCTAGAACAACACAAAAAGCATCTGACTTAAGATTGTTTCTGTGCTGGGGACTGAACCCAGTAACTTCCCCAAGTTAATTCAAGCACATACGTGTTCCAGGCCTTAAAGAAGATTTAGATGAAGGAGATGTGGTATCAAGGCCATCTTTATTTTTGATCTCTAAAACATCACTTAAGAACCATTTTTTTCAAGTATAAATGAGACTAACGGTATCATTTTTAACCAAGCCATGGGGATACTGTGAAGCAGGATCTCACAGGAGATATAACTGAATATTTCAAAACTGTAAGATAGGGCTTAATCCCCAGCATCACATGCTACAATGGCCCCTGGTCCTGGGCATGCTGGGCTGGCCACCAAGTCAGGGCACAGTGGTGGCCCACACCCATAATCCCAGCACTGGGGAGGTGGAAACAGGAGGATATTTATCCACTATAGACAATCCACCATGGTTGTAGATCAGTCTATTCCTCTTTTAAAAATGTGTTTAAATAATATTACATCTACAGAATAGTTACAAGGATGGTACAGAGAGCTCCTGGATATCTTCCATCTATAGCCCCTTAAAACCTATAACTACTGGGAATATAGCTTAGCAATAGAAGTGTCTGCCTGGCAAACACAAGGTGCTGAGTTTGATCCCAGGTACCAACGACAAATAAACAGAAAACCTTCTATAACCATCGCACATTTACCAAAATCAATCAATTAACACTACTACATCAATACTAACTAAAGTATGGATACTATTTAGATCTCACAGTTTTTCTGTAATATCCCTTTTTTGCCTCAGGACTGGAATGGTGCATCAGTCTTTCCCTTTTCTCCTAATGTCCACATGGTAAAACTGGTGCTCCTGAGTGTAAGATAATAACTCTAATTTTAGATTTGCCTAATTTTTTTCTAATAAGAATAGTTACAGATATGTAGGAAAATGTCATAAAGTATCAATATTATATCAAGAGTACATGACATCAATATGACATATTATTGATACCAATCTTGATTAGTTAGTCAAGATGGTGTCTACGAGATTTCAACATTGAGAAGCTACTACTTTTCCCCTCCCCATACTGATACAAGCTAGTCACTAAGTCTAGTCTATCAAGGGGAGGGAAATTAATGTTTATCTATTGGAAGGATAAATAGGAAGTCACTTGTGGACCTGGTAAAACCACTGCAATCAGTAACTATTTGATGGAGGCTGCTGGGTGGCTTTTGGAATATCCCATGGTTCCTTCAAATTTTTACTCAGCAACTTTATCATTCCTCAGTGAGTCTCACCTGCAGCAACCATTAGGGTGGGTTTCTCATCTGACCTAGAGGTCTAGTTTAAAGTGGAATAAATCGGTCAAATGAAGGCTCTGAGAGTCAGATCCCTATGCTCACCAACCAACTGAACCTAGTTCCCAGGGCACAAGGGAAGGCTTATAAACAGAGCATCTTATTCAAACAAATGACAATTTTCAAATATACTTTTGTCGTGTTAGAACAAAACACCATGTTACTTTTTTTTTTTTTTTTTTTTTGTCTTTTTGAGACAGGGTCTCGCTATGCAGTTCAGGCTGGCCTTGAGCTCACTTTTGTAGCCCAGGCTGGTCTTGAACTTTCACCAATCCTCCTGCCTCAGCCTCCCAAGTGCTGGGCCATGTTACTTTAGTTAAGAAAGAATGTCAGAATCCTGGTAAAAGGAACAGACAGAATGGAAGAAAATAAAAGCTTTGCTAAGTATTGTACAGTTGTTTTCAGAGCCTAATGCAAATGAACCTCAAAGACTTACTTCTGCTCTTAACTGCTGCTGTTCCATTGCAATGATGGAAGCCTGGGGACTTGTAGACATACTTTCCTCTGGCTCTTTAAAGCCTGGGGTATTTCCCACATCTCCACTCACAAAGCTTACAACATTTTCAATTAAAGTGTGAACTCCCAAAGACTTCGTAAGGTCAAAGTCAGACTCAAAGGAGTAAGAAGAGTTATATAACCAGTCTCTGCTATGTTTCAGGCGGACCCAAGAGTCACTCAGGGATTCCAAATGACTGTGCATAGGACCTATACACAAACAGAACCAACATGTCAAAGGCAGTTGAGTACAGCATACATTATACAACTAGATGAGGGCTGAGCACTGCTATCAGACCAACTGGTGAAAAATGGATACTCATGTTTGAATGCATGCATGCATTAAGTGAATCTGAGCAAAAGTGCTTTGGCTTAAAAAAAAGAAGAAAATAAACAAAAACTAGAGCAATGTAAGAAAATAAAGGGAAAGCCCTGTTCATGTGCTAGTGTTTCTGTAAGCGCTTTAGCAACACACTGCCACAAGAAAAAGAAAGGCAGAAGCTGTTCTCAAAATGCTTAACTTAAAAAGCTCTGCAAAATCAAACCAGACCACTGTGTATAAATAAAAAGAACTAGCTACTTAAAATATTACTAGTAAGACCTACTTAAAATAGGATTCCATCTAATTTAACATAATCATTGCAAAAGGTAAGTTCAAACTGCATAAAATGTCTATAAATCTGCAAAGAAACATTACCAAAAGTGCACATAGAAGGGCAAGTAAACTTACACAGAAAAAGAAACATATACATCACCTTTGGGTTTCATTAATAAATACTGCCTGTCTTGTGTGTATATCCTGCAGCTTGTGAAACTCCTATACAAAGGAAGCCGTTTCACAAACAACACACAAGATTTACTACTTGTGAAATTAACAAATGGTACCATAAATGTACTATCATTTTTCAGCTAAAACCTTTGCATTAAACACTAAAATGTTATTGTGTGTCAGTATAAGAAATGTCCAACTCATATGCCAAGATAACTTTTAAATAAATATGCATGTCTAATTTTTATACAATTTTACTTTTTAAATGACCTCTGGCGTATGATTTAATTAATTATAATCCTTGGTTCATAATATATTCTCATCAGTGGTCCATGCACTGCCCACTTTTATACCTATATATTTATTTATAATACTTATGAACATAATAGGCAGAAAACTGACAATAACCTGTAGCTATTTGTTTCTTCTCCAATCCATCTCTTCCTATCTCCCTCTAAGATTTTATTATCCTGAAGCCTAAGTTCAACATTCTCCTGTTTTGGGGGGTCTTTTTGTACTGGAAATTAACTCATGACCTTGCATTTGCCAGGCAGGTAGGTGCTTTGCAGCTAAGCTATATCCCAAGCCCTCCTGCTCATATTGTTGGTGAATACTGTTTTGTATGTATACCTAAGATGAATAATGTTTTAGTTATGTTTAGCTCTCTAAAAAACAGCTCAAGGGCTGGCCAAATAGCTTAGTGGATTAAAGTGCCTGCAAGCAGGTGCAGGGGTGAGGGGTTCAATCTGCAGGCCTGCTATGCTGGCCCCATCCCCAGGGTGCAGTGAGAGGGCAATTAAGACTGAGTGTGGTGGCATGAGCCTGTAATCTCAACTCTTGGGAGGCTGTATCAGGCGGGTCACTGTGAGTCCAATCTAGTAGTGAGACCCTGAACACCCTGAGACCCTTCTTTCTCAAAAAATAAAAATAAAAAAGAGCTCAAATCTGTATAATCTCCTTGGACATTCTCTTTTCATTTAATATAAAACTGCTAACACTAATCTAAATGACTATATGCAACCATGATTCATTTGTCTGACTGCTATGTAATATGCTATCACATGAATATACTAAATTTCTCTATTAGGAATATATTTTAAGGTACCCAACAAAATAAATGTAATAAAAATTATTTTTTGTAACATTACTAGATGGAAAACCTTGAAAAAAATAACTAAACATTGATGTCCCCAGAAAAAACATCGGAACCCAACATTGAACGTATAATCTTATTTAACTACTACACTAGTGTCAGTTAAATCTTTGGATTTTAAAATCAGCCACAAAAATTATCAAAGAGCTAATATTATGAACATTTTAGTATGCTATTTGGTATTACATATATACTAACAAGTTAAACTGGCAAAAAATATATGGTTTAACTGCCTTGCATGTTAAGATTAAAAATATTTTCAGTTTTACTGAAATAAAAAATAACAACCAATCTGAAAATCTTCTCAAATTGTACATATAGCAAGTCTTTCATAATAACACACCACACACAAAAAAATCCAAACAACATCACAGATGCAAGATGTATTAAATTTAAAATATTTTAAAAATAAGGCAGAGAAGCCGGGCATGGTGGTGCACACCTGTAATCCCAGTACTCGGGAGGCTGAGGCAGGAGGATCAGTGGGAGTTCAAGACCAGCCTGGGCTACAAAACTGAGCTCAAGGCCAGCCTGAACTGTACAGCAAGACTCTGTCTCAAAAAGACAAAAAAAAAAAAAAAAAAGCAGAGGCTAACAGTAACAAGAAATACTTATTTCTCATTTCCTTAAGCACTTCAAATTCAGAAGCTATATGTAGCCTTAATTTACAATGACAGTTTGTGTTCAGCTTGTTTGATTCAATATCAAGATTTCAGAATAAGACATTCCTTGCTTCCCAATGCATACAAGCTACATTTCAAAACCAAAAATATTGTGCAACGAACTAATAGCAAAACCAGGAACAGAAACTTAAAAGATCACTTAGTCCTACTTCCTCACGTGAAGAAACAGAGCCTCTAATTTCTTAATTTTACTGTAGGTAGTCACATATAGTCCTGTCATTAATCAATTCGAAAATCATTGATCCAGGGAAATTTTAAATACCTGGCTACATAAAGATTCAATCAACCAACAGTGAAGTCCCTTTGTATACAGCAAAACATTCTATGAAATAGCTAGACACTGCCCTATCTAAATCCTCTCTACAACTTCAAGCTGAGACAACAAACTTTTTCTATAAAAAGAGAGTAAACATTTCAGACTTTGTGATTAATAAGATCTCTGCCACAACCATTCAACTTGTAATGTAAAAGAAGTCAAAATAATGGGTAAACAAATGATTATGCTGTATTCCTGATTTACAAAAACAGATGTGAGGCTAGATTGGCCTGCTAGTTCTAGTTGTCAGCCATTAATTTAAAGGATGAAATTTATGACATACATGACTCAAGCAAAACTTTGTATGAATGAACTGTAAGCCCAAACAGGAAAGCATTGGGATAAAATAATTTTTACCAAAATAATTAGCCTTACATCAAAAATATTTTGAAATACAATACTTGAAAGCATGAGAATAGGAAAAAAAAGTTTTAATCTTTAAAGAAATCATAACACAACTAATAGCTCTGGTTTGCTTTATTATTTTATCTACCTATAGGAAACATGTGAAAACATATAAAAAACTTCTATATAGTAATTGAAATTAAGCCCAATTCTTATTTAATATTTATTCAGTCACCTAATTGATGAAGAAAATATAAAGACCAACAAGAAATTTTTGAGATTGTTTACTTGTCCTTACAACTTTGGTTCTAAATGGAATTTTCAAAATGAACATGGCAGAGCCGCAATACATACTTTATAAATCATAAAATATGTAGGCAAGCTAAAAGGGGAAAAAAAATAAACATGCCATCATGTACTTGCTTGAAGCTCTTCTTTTTTCTGGGGCTCAACTGGCCAAAAAGAAGTAAATACACTACCACACAAAAATCAGAAGACAAAAGAAGAAATTTGATACAGGAGACAACATTTATATTTGCCCTTCTTTATATAATTTAATTTGAAATGAACAGATAAAATAGCATTTTAACCATACATCTTATACCATAAAACACACATTTAAAATATTTCTATCATTACTGTAGCAATAAAACACTAATGTTTAACAACTGACTTATGTGGTGAGGTCAAACCATATTTTAACTAGTAAGATTTAACTAGTAAGATTCTTTTTTTTTTTTTTTTTTTTTTTTTTTTTTTTTTTTTTTTTTTTTTTTTTTTTTTTTTTTTTTTTTTTTTTTTTTTTTTTTTTTTTTTTTTTTTTTTTTTTTTTTTTTTTTTTTTTTTTTTTTGTGGGACTGGGGCTCGAACTCACGACCTTGCACTTGCCAGGCAGGCATTTGTGCCATGGAGCTATCTCCCCAGCCCCTAACTAGTAAGATTCTTGATACTGCTTGTTGCTTTGATATTCCACAATTCTCACCACTACAGCTTCCATTTAAATATGAAAACTAAACTAGGCAGGTGGTTCACACTTGTAATGCCTGCAATGGGTGGCTATAGAAGGAGTATTGGTGGAGTTGAGGCCAGTCTCACCTACACATTGAATTTAAGACCAGCCTGAACTGCACAGTGAAACCCTGCCTCAATTAAAGATAATAAATAAATATGAAAACTAAAATTAAATACCTGCAAAAAGGTAAAGAGTCTCTGAAAAAGCAGGTTAATCCTGTATAACTCTAGCAAATGTTTTTAATTATTTGTGATTTGTAAGAGTACCACAATACCAACATATTTTACAAAGTTTGGCCAAGAATTTTGATAGGCTGTTCTAGTTTAACTGTAAGCAGAAAAAATATGTCACCTCCTCCTGCAGCACAGGTCTTGCTCTATTGCTCATACTGGTATCAATTCATGTCTGCAAATGATTCTCCTATGTGAGCCTCCTGAGTAGCTGGGCCTACAGGAGCCTAGCCTAGAATTTAGCAATAATACCTCTCAGCAAGGACATCAAACTAAACATATGTATTGACACTCTACCCCTTCCTACAATATTTGCTTTCTTGGATCAGAGTTTATACCAGCTATGAAACCTTAGCTCAGTGAAAAGAAAAGTGAGCAATCACTGTTGAGTACTATGATTCTTAGTATTCTAAGTGCCAAATACTGAAATTATAGGTAATAAGTCCTCTCAAGAAGGGGCTCTTTGGAGGTATAATAAGAGCAGCTGAAAACATTTATATAACCATTAATTTTCTTATACACCCATTTAATTTCAGTAGACAGGACAGAGTTAAACAGGGTAACCTTTCTCTTAAGCCTCTTAACAGGCTTTTTATGCAAGACCTCCAAGATTAATAATTACAAAGCTATATGCATAAAAATTCTGACATTTTGGAGAGTAACAAGCACACAAAGCATTCTCACTTGGCCAAACATCTGTTTGTCCTTCATGGCTTAAATGAAAATGAGAACACTCAACAGTTTGGCCCTACACAATTCTCACACTTGGTATGCTCACCTACCCAACTGAAGACAGGCATGTTACACACTGTGGCATCCACAGAGGAAAATGAGGTGGTTTATTTTACCATTATTTTTAACTTATCACTATTTAAAAGCCAAAGTAAAAAAACAAAAATCCCCTGGCAGTGAAAATATACAAAACTTTAAGAAATTCCTAGGGCTGGTAAGATAGATTGGCACACTAAATGCTTGCTTAGGGTTAGGGTTTTTTAAAAAAGACAAAAGCTGCAAAATGTACATATTCATTGTTTATAAATACTAGAATTCTAGGGGCTGGGGAGATAGCTCCGAGGCACAAGTGCCTGCTGGGCAAGTGCAAGGTCGTGAGTTCAAACCCTGGTCCCACAAAAAAAAAAAAAAAAAAAAAACTAGAATTCTATGAGATTGAAAGGTATATACTTGTGCTTATCTTCCTAAAATCAAAACTTCTACTTTCTAGTCACTTATCTTTAGGAACAAAATCATCACCAATAGTTTTCCCAGGGAATATTAAAATGGGATGATTATTAAAATACTATTTTAAGTGACAGAACAAAAAATTTTTTTAACTAGTTTGCCTCCTTACATTAATTTCTAAGTGAGTAAAGACAAAAAAAATTTTTGTCCATAAGGTTTCCTATTTAGTTTTCTGCTTTCAACAAATTAAGTTTCAGTAAGTTAATAGATGCTGGCATTGTCTTAAAGTTTTTGAAGATACCTTGTCCACAAACAAAATTCAGATTAATGGCTTAATATGTCTTTATTTACATAAAGCTAAGATTTAAGAAATTTAATTCTAGTTTTAAAGTAATTATTTAAAAACATAAATAGGGCCAGGCACTATAGGTACAAACCTGTAATCCTAGCACTCAGAAGGCTGAGGCAAGAGGATCATTATAAGTTTAAGGCCAGCCTGGGCTACAAAGTGAGTTCAAGGCCAGCTTGAACTGCATAATGAAGCCCTGCCTCAAAAGGACAAAATATAAATAGATAAAAATAAATAAGTAAAAACACAAACAGAAAGCAACTCTAGGATACTAAAATTTTCTTTTGTGTTTTGTTTGTTAAGATGAGGTCTCAGTATGTGACTCAGGCTTGTCTCAAACTAACAGGCTGAGAGTGATCCTCTCACCTCAGCCTCCCAAGTTACTGGGGCCACAGAATCACACAACTATACCCAGATTATGGCAGTAATTTGAAAACATCATACCTTCTCCTCTTAAGTAATTCACACTTAAATTATAAGTGACTGTTAATTCCAAGATAATTAATTAAATCCCCTTTGCTTTACTGCCACATGCTGATATTATTCACAGGGAGTAAATCTCAAATTTATATTTTCATAAGCATCATCAAGATTTGGAAAACAAAGAATTCTTCTGGCCAAACCACCATCACTTACACATATAGATTGAGTAAATTTGCTGCCACTTGCTCTCTTGCAGATATGCATTTATTAATCTAACATGGAATTTTTCATACAGTAGTCAGGCTAAACAAAATGAGGAAACAAAATCTGTTCCAAAATTTAGTATAATTTTTAAATCACGTAAACTCAATTTACAAAAAATCATAAAATACCATATTATACATTATACTGACATCCTTTAATTTCTTCAATCACAAATACCTCATAAGTTTTTAAAGAAGCCAAGCAGCTTGGATATATTATAATCTCACTTTTTTTCCTTAGGAGAGAAAGCTAATATTTTCCCAAGAAAGCTATGAAAAAAGGTTTTTATTTTGAAATGTAAGAGATTTAACACCATAGAAATTTTCATTCATAGGCCTTTAAAAAATGGTCACTAGTGGTAATTTTTAATATTTCACAGTTTTACAACCACCGTATAAATGGCTTTAAATACAAGTACTAGTTAGTAGAGAATACTTTCAGGACTTTATTTATCTTACCTATTAATATTTTCTATTTGTATGTGTGAATTAACATCACTTACCAAGACAGAGCTTATAACAAAACTCTTGATAATAGTATAAAATTGTCCTTCATGGAATTTTTTTTTAAATCAGCAGCTCATTTATGTTTTATATTAAGAGAACAAAAAGAAAAATAATCTCAGCAACTTTGAAAATGTGCGTACTGCAGATAAATGGTCAAAGCCCTCTCTGTGATACTTCACCAGAAAGTACAAACATGTAAAATTCACATATATGTCACCCCCACTCACTCCACTCTCTGGAGAATATACTATTTCTGGAATTCCAGAGTAAAAGTGTGCTTTTATTAAAAAAAAAAAAAAAACTTGAAAAATGAGCAACAACAATTAACTTCTAAATAATCCCAATTTATATATATACTTTTTTCCCCCCCTCCAGTACTAGAGATTGAACTCAGGACCCTGTGCTTGCCAGGCAAGCACTTATTCCACTGAGCTATCTCCCTGGCCCCTATATATACTTTTTACACACACACACACACACACACACACACACACACACACACACGCTTACTTTTTTTTAAAAATGTTCTTGCTTTTAACAATGCTGATAAAAATGCTTCTAAACTATTTTTGGTAACTGCATTTCAATGCCAATCAGACATAGCAGGTAATGACAGCTATCTAATTTAACAAGACACTTAATATTCTCTTAATACTTACCTCTCTTTTTGTGAGATGATGCCAAATCCAAATCAACATTTCGTCTACCACTCTATTAAAAGTAAAAGGTAAGTAAAATTTAGTCATGAAAAGTACTTTAGACTGAGACTTAATAAAATATTAGAACAAGAAATAATTTATACAATTAAAGAAATCCACACTTCTTAACCAATCAAGTCAAATTAAAAACAAAATGTCTCTAAATATCCATTGAAAATGGCTATAAGAAGTATAAGCATGTAATCCTATGATACTAACTCAAGCCAAAAAAATCAGGGGGCAAATTAATTAACACAGTACAGTGGCAAGTTTTTGTTGCTATTTTTTAAATAAGAAGTATTTATATTTTTAAAGAGTATATAAAATAAAAAAATTAGAAATGATACTGAATTTCACTAAACACAATGATAGAGATTCAACAATGGTTATTATATTGCATGCTGTGGTCATCAAATTAGCTGTTCAGATTACCAGATATAAGGGTGAAAAATTTCTTCTTTCAAAACTTTGTCTTTCCTCTTTCAGATACAGTATGATGCTATTAATACTCTCCAGATGCCTAAAGTTCCATTTGCCAAAATGACTACTCTTTCTTCTATTCTTTTCAAAACTTGCACTATTCTTTGCTAGGTGTTTAGAGAAGATAATAAGATAGTTTACATTAATAGAACAATAATATAACCCTAAGCAAATGGTAATATTTTTAAAAATTTCTTAAACTTTTTTAAATGGACAACTTTCAAATTGATGAAATGCACATATGCCAATTAATAAATAGTGAAGGCTTTCTGGAACACAAGTATACTGCTTTATGTAACTGGTAGTGGAGGGTGTTATAAACTTCATTCTGCGCAAATGTACAACCAATTACATTTAAACAAAGTATCACTTAAGTTAGGAATTTAACAGAATGGTCTTATCAATTTTTTTTTTTTTTTTTTTTTTGTGGGACTGGGGTTCAAACTCACGACGTTGCACTTGCCCAGCAGGCACTTGTGCCTCGGAGCCATCTCCCCAGCTCCCTGGTCTTATCAATTTTAATTGCACTTTTGTAACACAACCATAAAAGCTGGTGTCAAAGTGGTAAGACTACAGAAATGAGAAAATAAATTCACTTAGGAAATGCCACTATAGAAAATCTTTCACATATGCCCACATAGGACTTTTGTCTCCTGCTTACACATATGTCAACAGAAATAAGTATATTTTCATTTTATGCATAATGCACCAAAAGCTCAATTAGTAACTGCTGAAAAAATCACTGTGTCGCTTCCCTGGCAAGGGCAAAGGGCCCGAGTTCAATTCCCGGTTCCACGAAAAAAAAAAAAAGAATTTGGCCCAGTGAGATAGCTCAGCAGTCTAAAGTACCTGTTTAGATAAGCTTCTGAGCTGGCAAGGAAGGAAGGAAGGAAGGAAGGGAGGGAGGGAGGGAGGGAGAAAGGAAGGGAGGGAGGGAGGGAGGAAGGAAGTTAAATAAAAGATTTGGAACTTTGTTTAAAACATCACTGGATCATTAAAAAAAAACAACTGCCATTTGGCTAGAGATACAGCTCTGTGGTAGAGTCCTCAACCTAACATAAAAAAAGTCCTGGGTTCAATCCAAGCACCAAAACAAACAAACAAACAAAAAATTATCATATAATACTTTTTCTCATATAAGAAATTGGTCTCAGAACTCAAAACTGGAAACATTTGTTTCTCTTAAACAAATGGGCCCTGTCAGGCATGATGGTGTATGCCTATAATCCCAGCACTTAGGAGGCTATCGCAAAATGAGATCAAGGTCAGCCTGGGCTATATGATGAGCTCAAGGCCAGTCTAAACTACACAGTATAATCTTATCTCAAAAAAGAGACAAAAATAAAAACTAACAAACAAAAAACCAAGACACCTGGATCATTTTTTGTCTTTTAGATGTTGTGGGGCATACAGCTTTATACTTTTCCTATCTTCTTGTCCTCCTGCCATTAGCAAACCACAGTATCTACTGAGATGGCAAATCTTGCCCAAGGCTTTGTTTTCCTCTCTCACCTTTTGTTTGGCCCTAACTCACTCAGTTAGTTTACCTTTTTATAAAGTGTTACTTTTATAGACTAAAGCAAATCCTTTGAGACAAGTGGGACATAAGTTACTATAACCAAAGCCTTTTGTATCCACACCTAGAAAACAAAAACATTTCTTTACTAAATCTAGGTTTACTTACAAGTGTGTAGCCCTCTTCATCTGATTCAGGCTGAGACAGGTCCGATTCACTCCTCGATTTGATCAGTCTGTAATTTGGACTTACATGGACTAGCCGGCTCTCTGCAGTAAGGCTTTCACTCCTGTCTCACAGGCACACACAAAAAAGTTGTGTTTGATTTTGGACTGTTAGTGAACATAAAATTGAATGGAACTAATACCACAAATATAATATACACATACAGTGACAATTACATCTATTGAAAGAAACTCCTTATTCTTTTCTTAGCATACAGCCTTTTTCAATGAAATCAACATAATTTGTATGCCACTAGATCAGAGATGCATATAACTTCAGAAGTTTTCAACTCATGTTGTTCACATGTATGAAAATCTGGCCTTCTCATCTATCTACTCAGAAACGTACACTCCACACTGAACCAGTACCGCTGCTTATTACTACAAATTCGTCCTTGTCCCTGTGTATTTTCTCCTCTTATCTTTGTTAATTTCAGAAGAATAAACCACATCAAAGTACAGCACAACAAAGGAAATGGGCAAGGTTTTAAGCTTATAGCCAGTCCCACCTGGTCATAAGTCCACTCCCTTCAGAGGCACTTGTAGAAGGCTGCTGCAACTGTCCTTCTTCCCTCCGCTTTTGAAGCTCATCAATCACAGGACTTACTCCTAATATTAACAGGGCACATCGGTGGATCACAGAGTTGCAGGCAGCCGTGTACACATCCTGACCCTCAGGTAGGTCTGTGCTGACCCTTCGCTCTTGCTGAGACTGAGGAGGTGGATCATCAACTCGAGCCCCAGACCCTGCCCCACTGTTCATTCTATCTCGGTCTCGGCTACGAGCTACTTCCCGGGCTGAGAGGAAACACTGAAAGATTTCTGTAACATGCAACACAAAAACAAGGTCTTAACACATGGGGAGAGAAGAGCAAAGAAAATAACAAAAATAGTCAAAATGGTAATGAAAGAGGGAAAGTTACTTCTCAGACAATATAGCATAGTTAAAGTCATATCAAAATGTATTAAAATATATTATACTTCATAAAAATTACAATAAGCAATATTCACATATCTTTATAGAATTTAGACTTGGCTAATTCTATTGTGTAGGAGTTAAGGACAGGGTATTCATCTCAAAGTAAGACAGGTTAGATGCCTTTTATACACCAAGGTCAAAAAATAGCTTTGTTTACCAGGGACTGGTAATTGGGGCTACAATGAATCTAAATAAGCAAATTCTTTGAAGCAAAAACTTATCTTCCACTGTCTTTGACTGCCTCCTCCCATTCCTAATATATCTTTAGTACTAGCCCTAGAATTTATTATCCTGGTCAAAATATCCATTTGTCCTGTCACCTTCATAAATTTGTTATTTGTTTAAAGAGTATATACACATCATGTTTTTGACATCTACTTGGACTTCACTCTCTTGTGAAGATTTCTGTGTACATGAAAAATTAATAAGACTTACATGCTTTTCTTTATTTAATCAGCTCTTATACTAATTTGACTCCCAGATCAAACCAAAGAGCCCACAGCAGGACTATAGAGCAGCACAGGGGCTCTCCCTCTTTTCTGTGCAATTTCCAAATGTTATTAATGAGATAGACCAATGCTTTCAGTCTAGGTTCTCAGATCATAGTAGCAACAACAGCGTGTGGGTACTGGCAGTAATGCAAATTAACAGGCCCATTCTACACCTTCTGAGTCAGAAGATAATGGGAGCAAAGCCTAGAAATCTGTTTTCTCAAGTCTTCTACATGATTTTAAAATCCACTAAAGCCTAAGAAGCATTAGATTAAATAAAAATAACTTCCTACACTGTTCATGGTCTTCATATGAAAAATATGAGGATACAAAGGATTGAAGTGTTTTTATTGTTTTGTTTTGTTTAATGAGAAGCTTATTTTGTTTTTGGTGCCAAGGACAAAACCCAGAACTTCCAACTCACTAGGCAAGGATTCTACCATTGACCCAAATCCCCAGCACCAAGGATCCAAAGGAACAACAAAATTCAAGTAACATTTCACACAATGAAAAGCTTCCTTTCTCCTTCCAAAGTCCAAATAACTGCTAACTTACACACTTTGATCTATCTTAAAGATACCAAATAAGGGTAAATGCCAAGACCTTTGTGGAAACTGAATCTGGCTGTCACCTACAAGCACGACTGTCTCCAGCATTCTATGGCATTACCAGAAAAGGTTTGTGATGCTAGCCTTTCCCTAATTCAGAAGTATAAAATTATAGTGGAACTAACAAGGTTCTGATGAAGTAGCATGCATTTCACAATTGCTAAAGAATTATTTTATGCTCAAATTTGAAGATAGTATTCTTAATGGGGAAATCTGCAGAAAAGTATTAAATTCATCTGTTAATATGGAAGCACAAATTTTAAAAAACTGATGTAGTTATAAAATTATAACTTTTAATTATGCCTTTAACATCCATTTTCTTCTATAAAAATAAAAGCAACAGAGCCAGAGATAGAGCTCAATGGCACAGTGTCTGCCTGGCAAACATGAGGTCCTAAATTTACCCCCCCCCCCAAAAAAAAAAAAGCAAAGCAAGTAACCCTCTTGAGATCCAAAGGTAAAATCCATAAAAGAAGAAAATGGTCACTGGACTTTTCAGCAAATTTGGTTTTGACTCTGCTACTGTGGCTGTAAGTAACAATTTCCTCAGGCCTCAGTTTACTACCTATCTTTACCTCATTTGTTTATTTGTTTGTTTGTTTGGTACAAGGTCTCTCTACCCAGCTCATATTAATGATGATCCTCCTATCTTAGCCTCCCCAGCACTAGGATTATAGGCAGATACCTCTATGCCCAGTTTTGGTGGCCAGCTCAGTTCCTGGGGCCAGCACGGCATGCAGTACCTGGGATAGAACCTGGGTTCCTGCACTTGCCAGGCAAGCACTTAACACCACTGAGCTATGTCCCCAGCCACTACCTATCTTTAGAATGGGGTAAACCAGAAAACTCCAAGACTGCTATAAGAATTATGAATTATTCTGTGTGAAGCATTTGACCCATTGCCCACAATGGATATTTAAAAATCATAGTTTAAAATGTGCTATTCCTCATTTTTATAAAATTTTGAAATAAAAAAGTATTATTCCTGGAGTGTCTATTATGGTTTCTTTTATTATAACTGACAAGTTCATCTGCTATCATGTTTTCTTCTTTGGCCTTTAAAAATCTTTAAAATCTAGAAATTTCTGAACTCAGTTTAAGTTCAGCTACAAAAGTTCTCTCAGTCTTGTTTTAAAAAATGTAATTATTCTCCATCCTCATCTACAAACTAGCTTTCTCTTTTTGAATCTTATCTTTTTCTTCTTAAGTAATGTTTCTTGTTTGGACACCTCAAAAATTATTTTTAGAAGTATGCACAACACAAATAAATTGATAATAAACTGGAGCCAGGGAGAAAGCTCTGTGGCACAAGTGCCTACCTGGCACGTGCAAGGTGGTAAGATCGAATCCTGGTCCCACACACACACACACACACACACACACACACACACACACAAAGATAATAAACTAAGCGGCAAGGTGACTGACATATGCAGATTACCTTAATACCAAATGCATAGCTGGCCATAATATTTGAGGCTATAGGTTTAATACATACCCCAATTCAGAACAGTGAAATCACTCAAAAGATATAAATAAATGCTTAAAAAGCTTTACCCTTTCTCTTCAACATATAATTATCTTTAAAAATTATCTGTAGTTTTGAAATATAAAAGTATGAAGCTTATTCATCCACACAATGACATTCTCATATACATTCCTTCCCACTAATGAAATAGCAATGTAGTTAAAAATAACTGCAAAATTCTACACATGGAAACAATCTGGCTCTCCTAAGAAGCAGATACATTTTGCATGACTTTGTTCAGTGACTGATGTGCACCATTTCCTAGAAGGTCCTAATCCTTCGTGTCTACTTTCAGAGCTTTTCAGTCCTGGACATGTAACCCAATAGTACGAGAATGGCGCTAGGTTAGCTATGAGTAAGTACCCTTCTGAAATGTTCGCTAACATAAATTCAGATCATCAGTAGATTATTGGCTCATCCTAGAAAAACCATAGAAAAACTTTGCCTGTTTCTCTCAAGTCAGTTTCCTATGAAAACGAATGTCATGATGCTCGCCTCCAAAGTAAGAAGGTGTACTCACTGCCTGCTGTCATCACTTCGTGCTCCCGTTCCTCCTCCTCATCCTCTGGTTCTGGATGCCCTTCTTCTCGGTCTCTCTCAGCTTGTTCTTCCATTTCAGCTTCTTCATCAATGGTCCGGGTAAATGAATGCTCCTGAGGATCGACATCTGCAGAATCCTGGTTGTCTGAGATCTTAAGGAGATTATCAGAAACTACACTGAATATATTTTTCAAAAGCTTTTTATTAATTTCCTACAACTCTCTTTATCATGAAAATATTGTTGGTCTCAGTAATGACACACGAATTTTAAAGTGAAAACACAAAAGATATAATGGATCAACCTTAAAAGATTAGCAAGTATGCACACAAAATATATATGTGGATCTATACATGCTCTCTGGTATCTTGATTAAGATGTCATACTATAAACTGATTCATATTTATACTGCTATTTACCTATAAACTATGGAGCAGCAACTTAAAATAAGTTATGATTACTACAAAACCAACCAGAAAAGGTAATTAAAGAACATAATTTTGATTCATTATTTCTGTCATACTTTTTACCCTGTGAATAGTTAATTAACTTTAAATTTAAAAGTAGCTTTTCTTTAACTTTGTTAGCTCTATTTCTTATAATGGACACACTATCTAGGAGTCCCACAGAACACTTACAACAAGTACATACTCAGAGAATCTCAAATTTCAAAAGGGTATACAATTTCTTTTTTTGCAAAACCAGGGACCAAACTCAAGACCTTTTACTTGCCAGGCAAGCACTTGTGCCCCTGAGCTATCTCTCTGGCCCTAAAAAAGGGTATATAATTTCTACCACCAATTTCAATATAAAATGCAAATGAAAAATTTGTATTTTCAGATTCAGAACCAGCAAATAACTTAGGAATTTCACAAAGATGGGGATTCTAAGCAGCTAAGACTCACACAGATAATTAAACCTACATGATCATGGGGGTCATTACCCCTACATGTGAATTTCAAATATGAGCCTCAATAAAATGTCAAGATCGTTCTGAAACAGTACGATCCACAAACAGTTTAAATCAGTGTATGACAAAAACCTGTTTTTACATATGTGTAAGATACATGGTTTAAGAACTATGTAATGAAGTACAATGCATCTGATACGTCAAGTTCAAAAGTAAGCACTTCTGAAGATAATGTACCCAGTCTTGTACTTATAATTACAGAATCATGTTACCAGGAATACCAAGCACTTTAGAGATCACTTCACTTTACTTTTGTTACAAGAATTACTTCTGGACTCCATGAATAAATGGTTTCATATTTTCCTTTCAGTGACAGATGCTGTACCAATAAGAGCTATTTTCATGTGCTAATTCCTTCTTTCATTTTTACTTCTTTGGGCTCAACATTTTTATAATTTCAAATTCTTTTTTTTTTTTTTTCTTGTTTCAGAACTTTTGTTTGTTTATTTATTTATTTGTATGGCCAGCTCAGCCTGCCCTGAGGGCAGGGCTGGCACAGCATGTGGTGCTGGGGATCGAACTGTGGTCCCTGTGGCTGCCTAAGCAGGTGCTTTAGACCGCTGAGCCATCCTGCCAGCCCCATATAATTTCAAATTCTTATGCAAGATTACTTTTGGGCCTTTCTTCAGTCTGAGGTATTTGTTACTATCCTTCATAATTTCTGGCACCACAAGGATAATTCAAATGTAACCTGAGTAGTATAAAGAGAATAATTCCTGTAACCAGTACAATTTCTCTATTATTACTGATGTAGGCTAAGACTCCATAAACTTACTTAGCAGCTCTAACTGAAGTTAAATTAACTCCAAATCTTTTACTTTTCATTAGAAAATATACTATCAACACTTACTGAACACCTTCAATAATTAAGGCATTTTTTTCCTCATACAAACCAATATGGAGCTATCTCTCACAGCTGGCAGGAAAACACAGAAATTAAATTGATCTCCAACTTTACCCATCTGTCTCGTGATGATGACCTGGTTTGAATAAGTTCAAGGTTCTTGCAAGCAAGTAAACGATTCCGAACTTTGTATACACAACGGTACACTTCTGATAAGCTTTTGCCAGGTTGGTATCTAAATAGAAAACCAAAACAGCAAAGTTACCTAAGTTCTAACATGAGAGCAAATATTTGTCTGAGGGTAATTTTAAGTTACTTGCCGGCTTTCTCCACAGGCTTGACTAAGTAAATTTGTGTGTTTCAGAAGTGCTGCAAGAACAAATCTAGACACAGTATCCAAGAGTGACTCATTACTTAAAGTTGCACTGTCCCAATCTGAAAACAAAAAATAAACACTGACATTCAAAATGGCTCAGAAAGCAGCTCAAAGATGTTAGTAACTTTAGGTACCAAACACCTGAATTTTATTATCTTTCTAAACAGTTAAGATACTTAATAAATTCACATATTACTCCAACTACCTGGGATATGGAAGTAAACAAAACTAAGTTTCTCATTTCATGGAATTTAGATTCTTAGTGAGGACTGTGGAGGAGCTGTGACATGAGTGATAAAATAAAACACTGGTATGATAGGCAACTGCTATGGAGAAAAATTAAAAATAAAAATAGAATATTTTACCATATGAAACTGTATGCGATTATTGTCTTCTACAGAATGATCTGAGTTCATGCTAAGACTCCATCTGAGCAGAAGATTATGTCACATGAAAGAAACCTCGTGAAAACTGCATTCCTTCAGAACAGCTAGTACACAGCACTTAGCTAGAGGGTCTAGGAGGTCAGCATGGCTGGGCTGGGCTGGAGCAAAGGAGAAGATACCAGAGACCTAGATAGAGACCGGATGACACTCAACTGGCAGGCCAGTGTAAATCCTCCAGGTTTTACTCATAAGAAAAAGAGAAGCAGCATTACAAGGCTTTGAACACAGCTACAACACATATTCTGACTAGCTAGGTGTGGTGGCACATTCCTGTAATCACAGTATTCAGGAAGCTGAGGCAGTAGCATAATAGGTTTGGGGCCAGCCTAAGCTACATAGTGAGTTCAAGGCCAATCTGTACTACATAGTAAGACCCTCTCTCAAAAAATAAGATAAAATAAGCCAGCTGTTGTGGTGATCTGTGTAATTCCAATATTGAGAAGTTGAAGGCCAGCCAGATAGGTGAGTGGACTAAAGACTGGGCATGGTGGCACATGCCTGTAATCCTAGTAGTTGGGAGTCTGGAAACAGGAGAATCACTATGAGCCTGACCTGTGTAGTAAGAACCTGTAGATCCTGTACTAAATAAATAAATAAATAAATAAATAAATAAATAAAGTTAAAGCAGAAGTTTCACAAAATCAACCTCAGCTTGCACAACTTAGAAACTTGATCTTTTCTCAAAGTAAATACATAATAAAAGGGTGGCAAATGTAGTTCAGAGCAAAGAAAAAAATAATAAAAAATCTCTGATTCTAGAGTAGGGAACAACCTACAAAGGTCAACAGGTGCCATCATTACTGACTGAAAATGGCAGCTCAGATTAGAGACAAGTAGATGTACAAAAGTGGTGAGAGTCTATGAATTTCATAAAAAATTTGAAAGGATTTGTTTATGGATCTGATATGAAATGTGAGAATAAGAGACAAGTCAAATTAAATCTAAATGTATTTAAAATGCATGGCCTAGCTGGGCGTGGTGGCTCACGCCTGTAATCCCAGCACTCGGGAGGCTGAGGCAGGAGGATTGGTGCGAGTTCGAGACCAGCCTGGGCTACAAACGTGAGCTCAAGGCCAGCCTGAGCTGCACAGCGAGACCCTGTCTCAAAAAGACAAAAAAATAAATAAATAAATAAATAAATAAATAAATAAATAAATAAAATAAAATAAAATAAAATGCATGGCCTAAAAAACACCACAGGAAAACAGGTGTTGGGAAGAAGATAGAATCAAGTGTCTCCAGAAGGTTAAATATCCAATAGTTTGTCTTATATGAGTAATTCAAAGTACAACTTAAGCAGCAAAATAAAAGAGACAATAGGAAAAAGGGAGAACAAGGCAAGTAAAAAAAATGCAACATATCTATGTACCAATTCCCCATGGCAAGTACATTCATTACATATGGAAACATCTACTAATAAAAAGAAAGAAAAATACATACATACATACATACACACACATACATACATACATACATACATACAAAGAATCAGGTATCTATGCTATGATACTATTAGGCATGCTTTTTTCTTTTTTAGTAATGCAGATAGAACTCATAGCTTTCACACTAAGCTACATTCTCTGCCCCTTTTTTATATCTTTTATTTTGAGACAGTGTCTTGCTAAACTGCCAGGGCTAAGGATCAAACTTTTATTTTTTTTTTCATTTATTTATTTTTAAGAATTATTTATTTTTTTCTTGTTTCAGAACCTTTATTTGTTTATTCACTCATTTTTATGGCCGGCTCAGCCCGCCCCAAGGGCAAGGCTGGCACAGCATGTGGTGCCGGGGATCGAACCGCATTCCCTGAAGCCGCCCAAGCTTTCCCAAGCAGGCGCTTTAGACCACTGAGCCATCCCGCTGGGCCCATCAAACTTTTAATCCTCCTGCCTCAGCTGGGATTACAAGCACCTACCACCAGGCCCTGTGTTTACATGTACCTCTTTGTTCAAGCCAACAAAGTAAAGTAAATATAAGTACATTTAAGTGGGTAAGAAACAGAAATGAATACCTATCACTGAAAACACAAATCATAGCATCACATAATGAGGACTAACCAGGTGCTATTTTCTTCCTATTCTTTTTTTTAAGAATTTTTTATTTTATTTATTTTTTTCTTGTTTCAGAACCTTTGTTTGTTTATTCATTCATTTTTATGGCCGGCTCAGCCTGCCCTGAGGGCAGGGCTGGCACAGCATGTGGTGCTGGGGATGGAACCGTGGTCCCTGAAGCTACCCAAGCTTCCCCAAGCAGGCGCTTTAGACCACTGAGCCGTCCCGCCAGGCCCCTTTCTTCCTATTCTTTAACTCTATGTTCCCATATCAGTTTTGGTACTGTCAAGATAAGAGTATATCTGGCAGATTCCAAATGGTGGTGGAAGATTTACTGTCCATTCTATCTCCAAACTGACTGTCAAACTGTGCTCACACATCAGATTAACTAAATACCTGTGGCACTTAAAGACAAATCAAGCCAGACACAATGGCTCACACTTGTAGTTTTAGCACTCTGGGAAGCTGAGGCAGGAGGATTCCAAGTTCCAGCTCAACTCAGCAACTCAGTAGCAACTTAATTTGTTTTGGTTTGGTTTTTTGTTGAACCAGGGATCAATCAGTAGCAACTTAACAAGATTCTGTCTCAAAATAAAAGCCAAGGGGCTGGCAAGATGGTTCAGCAGTCTAAAGCACCTAAAGTGCACAGGGACTGTGGTTCCATCTCCAGCACCACATGCTGCGCCAGTCCCACCACCAGGGCAGACTAAGCTGGTCATAACATAAGTAAAGTTTAAATTTTAAAAAAAAAGCATGCATATTTGGGTTTTTAAGAAATAAAAAACAAAAAGAACTAGGGATGTACCTCAGTGTAAAAGAACTGGCTTCAATCTCTAGTACTGAAAAAAAGGTAATTCTGGGCTAAAATATTAAGCACCAACATAATTTTATTTGTTCCTAAAGATACCTATCTCAAGAGATAAAAAGTTATATATTCTGACTTGCCATATGTCTAGGTAAAAAATTTCAGCTTGGGCTTAACTTTTTTTTTTTTTTTTTTTTACAGTACTGGGGAACAAACTCAGGACCTGATGCTTGCCAAGCAGGCACTTATGCCACCGAGTTATCTTCCTGGTCCTGAGATGTACCTCTTTTAAAAGGTAAAAAATTTGACAATACAAAGATATACAAATTCCATGCTATGGTATAGAGGTAATAGAAACTGATACGTTTTTATTCACCTTACTTTTGTTTGTAGGTTTTAAAAGTTCTCTCTGCAGTATAACAAATGATAATGTAACATGAATGAAACACAATTACACATTCCAAATAAATGATATAAATATTATAATATGTTAAAAATATATCTTAGTAATTTTCTTTCTCAACCACTTTACTCTTCCATTTCTCAGGAATCAGCGCAATAAAATGAGTACATGATTAAGAAACAAGATGGATGGCATTAAACCTGCTTGTTTGTTTGGTTCTGAGGTGTCTATTATGCTGCCCAAACTGGTCTTAAATTTTGAGAGTTCATATGATTTTCCTCAGTCCATGCCTGGGACTTCAGGTATGTGGTACCATGCTTGCCTGAGACTAAAAATCCTGAAAAGTATCCTCTCACTGGTATTTTAAAGATCTGAATAATATGCATCTCACTTCATTTTATTTAGAAAAGATAAAAGCCAATAAAACTGAAAATGTATTTACTTTTTACTCTTGTAATCATGGAAGTAAGAAAATCCAAAAGAAAAAAAATGGGAGAAAACTAAAAATCAGGTAAGGAAAGTAACATGGAGAACATGTGTCTAAACAAAACAGGACTTTGGTAAAAAGGAACCTGAAGCTAAAAAAAAATCAGGTACATTATATGAAAATTTATATAGGAAATAACTTTACCAATCAGGTAATACTAGAAACTCAAACACCATTATATTTACATAGCATTTTATTGCTGCATTTAATATAACTTATCACAAACTACTATCTTTACCAGCACTCTGAAGTAGTTAAGAATGTTACACATGAAGAAAATGTTCATTAGGCTCAGAGTTTAGATTTCTAAGTACACATCAAGGCTTGCAAAAGGGAAGAGACTCATTAAATAGATCCTTAGGCCAGATCCATTACATAGCACACAAAACTTTAGTAAAATGATTTACTCTATAAATTTCAGTTTTTACATAGTGGGTTTAAGTGTGATATATGTGTATTAAAAACAAACACAGGAACAACAGGAAACTTATTTAAAGTATTATGTAGAAAACATTGTTTGTGAAATGCCTTTTCCTATTTAAAAAAAAAGTAATATGATTGCTGTGATTTTTCTGTTTATACATGCCACATACATATTTGCATTATGAGTTAGCAACATATTTACTACCTTTATCCTCCTTCATCTTACCTTTGCTAACAGCATAATCCTGCATGCTGATCCAAAGGCTTCGGGCAGGTTCTTTAGAACAACCTAATGCCAAGTCTACATAGACAGCAATTTCAGGCCGCAATTTATAATCAAAAGGCTTCTGTTCTTCGTTCCCCGAAAGCGCTACTTCTAACAGGCAACTCATACATTTATCTAAATGATAAATTCACATTAATGATTTCAAACCTCATAAATTTTAGCGCTACAACCAAAGCCTTCCCATGTTTATTTAATATATGCAGAATTATGTATGTCAGGCCTTTGCAGTACCAAGGTAAGGTCCTTTAACATTTTCAGTTAGAGGAAGATTCACCATTCTTATTCCCAGTAGAAGTATGTGACACTTCGGGGGAAGTTTAAGGTCACAGATGCAAAATGTCCTGCACATGCAGCACAGTCTTGCATAAGAAAAAAAGGCCATTCCAAATGAACGGATATCCTCTGTGAGAAACATGAGGCCATGGGAAAGAGGTTAGACAGAATTCTCCTTTTCTTCTGTTTTCTTAGACTTAAAGAAAAGTAGTTAATAATGGTCCAAAAATGATGGAAGATTCCAGGAACAATTTCTCAACTGAGGATTACATATGTGGCTGTTAACTTTTTAAAATGATATTGACATTCAAAACTTACTTTCACATTGTAAAATGCTCTAAATGAGGCTTTGGAAACAATCAAAATTCAAACTGACCCAGAATATAATTGAATTATTATACACTTATTATTTAACAAGACAATACCACAATTCTTTATGCAAGTTTTTAAACCAAAGATATACTTCAATGGTTTTAAGCTGAAAACATTAAAAAGAGTGGATTTTATTCATATTTTAACTCTAGTTAGTTGAAAGAAGTAAATATAGCAAGTATTTGGGAAATCTTGACATAGATACATTTTTCCTTGGGAGATCATTTTGGACTGGCAGCTGGGTAAAATCTGAGGGCACTGAAATTTCTTTTAGGATATGAAATATCTCTTACAACCCCATAATATTCTTTGATTTAATAGAAACATCTGTCTAGCATACCATCAGCCATGGCTAAAATCACTTTCCATTTTATAAACCAGTGGTTCTCAACCCTTCTAATGCTGTGACCCCGCAATACAGTTCCTCATGTTGCGGTGACCCCAAACCAAAAAATAATTTTGGTGGCTACTTCAAAACTGTAATTTTGCTACAGTTATGATTCGGAATGGCTTTAGGCGACCCCTGCTGGGGTCAAAACCCACAGGTTGAGAACTGCTGCTATAAATGAAATGATGTACACTTTTATTTCCAAAAAGAGAAAAATCTTCAACTTCTTCCTTCCCTCCCAGTCTCCGTACTCTGAATCCCTAAAGCAGATTCTTCTTTTCCTTTTGCTTCAGCTAATCCGTCTGTTGGTATGTCCCTCTCTCCCCCACTTTCTTCCCTTTTCCCTTTCTTAGATACTCCTTAAGTCTCCTCTTATCAGAGAAATAATAAATTTTAGACCTATTAATACCATACATGCTTTGTACTCTGACTCATTATTTCAAAGAATAAAAATTAGAGAAGCCGAGAGATTAAAGTAGCCTTTTAACAAAGTAGAAAAATGCAAGCTGAAGCAGAAAAGAAACTTTAACAGTACAAACAGGAAGGAAAAAAAGACAATCATTCCTGGCCCTTGTACGTCATGAGATGTACTCTTACAGGCCCTACTAGGTAAGAAGCAGTTTTATGAGAAGCCTAACTGATTAAGCATTTCCCTCTTTTTGTAAGTCAGACTTGCTCAAAAACACAAGTAATAAGTACTAAAACACAAAGGAGATAAGCTCTACGTTTTCCGAGTGGAGGGATGCTCTACTGCTACACCATTATGCAGGATTTAACTGCTTTATGTCTTCCTTCCAACTGCTAGTAATGCAATCATCTATCAGCTCCTCCAGAAAACTCGGATTATGAAAAACTTGCAATACAAGTACAAATAAACATGTATTTTAAACGTTTCAGAGAAGCATATTACCTAGTTGAGGAGTGTCCATTTCAACTCCATCACTGAAAAGTGGTGTTTTCATCCAATACGCAGTATCCTGTTCCTCAGGAGATACTGGGGAACCCTGAAGCATGCCTCCAAGACACCGCCCAATAAGGAGAGCAATTGTTCTTTCCAAGTCCACAAGCCACACCCAAGACTGAGCAGGCTGAGGTAAAGGAACACCTGCAGGATCAATTACTTCTGGTCCTCCTAAAGACAAAACCATGAGTGATGGAGTCTTCATCTAGCACTTTTTAAGAGCCTTAATCTATTGTACCACAATAAATTATTGAAATAAGCTAATTTTACTATGAAAACGCACTGTTATGGTTGATACACTGTGTCAACTTGAGAGGTCTAGCAGCTAAACTAAATAACTCAGCAGTTCTACATCCAAGTGTGTAGAGGACAGGCTCTTAGTTCTTACTGCTAAAGGACACTGTGTCAACTTGAGAAGTTTCCAAGTTTAACTAAGAGACTCAAGAGGAAGCCAGGGTCCTCACTTTGTAAGCATCCTCATCCAATATAAGAAGGCTTAGAGATGGTGTGGATTCTACACCTTCCCTGGGGGCATAGTAGCCTGCTTATAATATAAGGGAGGAAAGGAAGTTTGTTCCCCTATTTTTGCTCGAGCTGATTTTGCTGTCTTCTGCTGTCCTGAAGTGTGGCCCCTGTGCCATGCCACTCTGTCTTGGAGCCAGGTGATTATGAACTGAAACCTCCACAAACTCTAAGTTAACTCAACCTTTCCTACCTTAATTTTGGAGGGTGAGGTATCTTAAGAGTTCTAATCTATTCTACCACAATAAATTATTGAAATAAACTAATTTTACTATGAAAACACACTGTTATGGTTGAATAGTGAAGCAACCAAGACACATTCAACGTTTTCTACATATATTCTTTGGTATATCAAGCTAATTAAAACAGAGAAGTACTATACAATAAAAAATTTACTTTATACAATTCCCAAATTTAAGGTAAACATTGAAGGGGCCTGGGAGATAGCTCAGTGGCATAAATGTCCACCTGGCAAGTGTAAGGTCCTAAATTTGATCCCTGGTACAAAAAAAGAAAAGAAAGAGAAAAGGAAAGATGAATATTGAAATATTCTTCAGAAAGAATAAGGAGGATGATTCAGAATAAGTTAGATAAGCTCACTTGGCCTAAATATATCCTCACAGCTATGCTACCTCTGTTAGAATCAGACTATGCATCTTTTCTTTTTCCCTAACCTGTACACTATTTTCCAATGGGAGAACTAATGTTTCCCTTGGTTAGGCTCAGTAGTACGCCAAAAGCATTAACAAAGATGTATACTGCATTTATGGGCAAGTGCCCACTTCCAGTGAATCTGAGCTACCATAGTGGGTATCACCTTAGAGGGAGATGATTAGATAAAGCTTCAAAATTTTATAGGACCACAACAAAGCACATAAACAACATCAAAGCTTGCAACCAGGTCTAATGTTTCTTAGTGACCAATAAATAAAACTCTTCAGCCAAAAAGGCCATGGGAACAATTTTTCTCTAGCCATAGTTAATACATAACAAAAGTATCTGAACTGGTCACTGTCCTATTCTTTAGATCAAATTTTACTCCCTTTAGTGATCTCTGAGCTCATTCCTCCAAAATCAACAGAAAATTTTATACATTAAATGGTAGTATTGTTTAATTCTCTTAGGCCTTGAAGTCAAAATTGCCTCATACGGGACTAAGCCTTAGACAAATGCTCCCTTACTATGCATTTTTTAAAGGTTCTCCACTTCTAAAAATGATAAGTCATAGTGAGAACAGATATCAGTGAAACTTTTTAAAAAAGACACTGGGGCCCAGCAGGGTGGCTCAGTGGTCTAACACACCTACTTAGGAAAGCTTAGGTGGCTGCAGGGGCCACAGTTCGATCTCCAGCACCATATGCTGCGCCAGCCCTGCCCCGAGGGCAGGCTGAGCCAGCCATAAAAATAAATAAACAAACAAAAGTTCTGAAACAAGAAAAAAAAAACAAACAAACAAGACACCAAAAAATTATAAATCAGAAAACACTGATAAAATGGGGAAGGCCTTCATAATAATAATAATAAACTGCATAAATTTTTAAAAGGATACGATAGCAGATTGGAGATTTTTGTAAAACTATAGATTAATATGAACAATTTTAAACTAATAAAGTTGAAAACCAAAAGAAAATGACATTTTCTGGAAAAATATCATTTCAAAAATGGATATGAAAAGAAACAAAAGTTAAAACAAAACAGTAGCCACTGAGGTAAAACAGCTGCCACAATATCTACAAAATATCTCACAGGCTGGAAAGTTTCACTGATAAATTCCCCTAAAATGTCAGGAAAAGACAACTTTTATCTTGGACAAGTTATTTTAGACAATAAAACAAACATGGATGATTCTAAATTCACACTTTAGGTGGCAAAAACTAGTCAAGGGTAGTAATAAGTATTACAATACAAAAATATCAGTTATAAACACAGGTATCAGAAATTCAAAGTAAAATGACACCTATCACCTCACACAAGAGTGACTCTTAAGAGATTTAAGATGTTTTAGAAAAGCAACAAAGAGAGCAGTGCCCTATAAGTTCTTTTTTTTTTTTTTTTGTCTTTTTGAGACAGGGTCTCACTATGCAGTTAGTTGAGGCTGGCCTTGAGCTCACTTTTGTAGCCCAAGCTGGTCTCGAACTCACACCAATCCTCCTGCCTCAGCCTCCCGAGTGCTGGGAATACAGGTGTGAGCCACCACGCCCGGCTCCTATAAGTTCTAATAACTATGCTTGTAAAGCCTAACCCTAACCTTTTGACTCCATTGACATCCAAGTCATAGAACTGCACAAGGTTACAAATAGATCTTCAAGGTCATTCTGTCCAACCCCAAGGTTTTCCAGAAGAAAGAAATACTATAAAGAATGGTATGTGGGCTGGGGAGATAGCTCAGTAGAATAAGTGCTTGCCTGGCAAGCGTAGGTTAATCCCTGGTGCAAAAAAAAAAAAAAGAATGATATGTGATTTTCAAGATTATACAGCCAGTAACTCACAGAGCTAAGACTGAAATCTACATTTTTTTCACACCTCAGCCCTTGTTAAGATTTCAGGGATAAAGTAAGTTCCTTTGATAGGCAGGCTCCGATGGTCATAGTGTCTCTTGTGACACAATATCTTAGGCTATTTGTAAGTATCTAGAATCACCAACATTTTATACATCAGTGAATTATACTGCTGAATCTCTTTACTATAAAGCAATTAAAAGAAAGGCCCTGAAAGTTCTCAATATACATCTTTTACATTTGACCAGTTACCTATACATCTAACCAAATCACCAAAAATTTTACTGTCAAACAGATTTAAAACTAAAAATTTTTTAGAATTATAGTAGCATTATTTATTGTACAAAAAAATGGGTTTCATTGTAACATTTCCATACATATAACAAGCTTTGTTCTATCTACCATCCCCCTACTACCCTTTTTTCCTCTTCTACCCTCCCCCACACCACTCTTCTTCCCCTTCTCAAATATTGCAGTCCCCTTTCTACTGTCGCATTGTTAAAAACTCTTCATTTAAGAAACAAAACTTTCAAATTGAATCTCATAATACATTGATGATTACATGAGTCATTACTTTAAGTATCTCTAAGGAAAAATGATGCTAAATTATTAATTATCCTATCATGCATTATAAGATGTACCTCAATTTTACCTATGTCAAAATTTGAAGAAAAAATCTGACACATACACAGTACCAGTAAAATACAGAATCCTAGCATGATGATCATAAAGATACTTTTTTGGCGGCTCTTATATACAAGCATCTTTCCCATTTGTCCACGTTAGACCATGAGCTCACAGAAGATAATCTTACCTTTTGATTGTAGAAAACACTCAGTGTCAGACATGATTTGTGCTGATATATGCAAGAGGAATAACTCCTCAAAAGTGCTATTTACTCTTTTTCTCCCTTTACTTACCATGAAGAGGCCACTGCAACTCTTGGTCTTCTAAAAGAGCAGCAGCTGGCAAGAGTCTATTAAGGCAATCAAGAGGTGGCAAGAGATCGAGCAGGTAACTCAACAGGGGACGAGCCACTGACACTGGGAGTAACAGTAGGGAGTTAACAATCTGGCAGAGCATACTGCCTGCAGCTGAGACGTATATCACATCTATAAAGGGCAAGAAATGCAATGTAAATAACTATTTCAAAAAAATAAATTTTAAAAAAAGAATGGAAGAAAAACTAGCTTGGGACAAAGCTAGCAACTCCACTGAACACTCCTGCTAGATGGTGTTGTACTAATAATTACTCACTAGGCTCCTTGAAGAAAAACATACCTAGCTTTCCTGCCAATCAATTCTAAAGGTTATATAACTGGTTGACCATATATCATGACTCTCTCATTCATCAGTTAGCCTCATTTGGAAATGGACTTAAGCATTTATCAAGTACCTACAAAACCAAGCACTATTCTAAGTGAAGGGAATACAACAATGACCAAAATGTCTACCCTTGTGGTGGTTACTCTGTAGAATGGGAAACTTTTAAAAATATCATTGAAGTGTTGCAAATTCTGAGGATCCTGCACACAAAAGGCAACATCGAAGAAAGAAGAGCCTATTGGAGCTGGTGAGAAAATAGTGGTCAGAGAGATAAGAAAAATCAGGAGTGAAAAAAAAAAAAAAAAAGAAAAGAAAAGAAAAATCAGGAGTGGGAGCCCACAGAAGACAACGGAAGAAAGCTTTCAAGAAGGAGAAATGCACACTGGCGAAAGCTAGAGAAAGATAAAGAAATAGTAAGAAAACAATATCACTTTATACCATTTGAAATTGATCTTCTAGATTTTACAACATCAAATGCCTTTAAATTAGGCCTTCATCATGTCAGTAGAATCTTCTAGCACTATCATTACCCCTAACCGAGATTAAAGAAATATTCAATATTTCAAAAAGATTCAGGACAACTCCTCTTCTACTCAGAGCCTGCAGGTCCTCCAGGCTTTGGAAAGGCTAATGATTCTTCCTTTTAAACCAGTCATTGGATGGCAATTCAACCCACCTCTTAATTTTTCTCCAACACTTCCATTCCAAGGACTTTCTTTGAGCAGATTTGCAGAACGAGAATAAATATCTGTGGCATGAGGCAACAAGAGCTGTAGATGTTTATGAAGCAATGCCACACTGCTTGAGTTCTGAGGAGAAAGAAATTCTTTAATTACTATGATAAAAGATTCAAGGTACAAAATTATGTTATACCCAAATGTACAAGTTTCAAGGTTCCTGATAGGTGATCATCAAAAGCAAAGAATCACATACCTCACTAATGTTATTAATATGGCAAAAGGCCAGTAGCTGTTTCTGTAGAGAACACAGCAGTTCATGAAGATGAGCAGGCTGACTATTCTCTGATGATGATGTTCCAAGTAGAAACTTATCACTATTCTTTTCTAGCTCTCCAAATGCTTGATCCTAAAATGACAGGTTAAAGATTACATGAGAAAGGTTTCCAAATGAAAATAATCATAAATGATTCTGATTTAGAAAGGATTATGTTCTTTCTCCTACTACCAGTTGGTTTTTTTTTGGGTTTTTTTTTTTTTTTTTCCTTCGGTACTGGAAATTGAACTTAGGGCCTTTGTACTAAGCTACTACTTTCCCAGACCTTTTTAAATATTTTCCTTTGTGACAAGTTCTTCCTTAATTGCCCAGACTGGGCTTGATCTTGTAATGTTTCTGCCTCAGCCCCCTAGAAAGCTGGGACTACAGGTAACACCAACATGGCTCAATTACCAATGCATAATCCTTGTAACAAGCTATTAGGAGGTAAAATTTCAATTTGTTTTTCAACTTAACAAGTAACACATTTAAGTCTAAAAACTTGAAAATACAAGCCGGGTGTGGTGGCTCATGCCTGTAATCCCAGCACTTGGGAGGCTGAGGCAGGAGGATCCTTGCAAGTTCAAGACCAGCCTAGGCTACAAAAGTGAGCTCAAAGCCAGCCTGAACTGCACAGTGAGACACTATCTCAAAAAGCCAAAAATAAATAAAAAATAAAAACAAAAACTTGAAAATACAGAAAGAAAAAGGAGAACTACTCAAAGATAACATATAAACATTTTCAGATCTTCTGTGTAAAGGCTTTGTTTCCACATGCTTATAGATTTCTAAGAACACAATTCTTAGAAATTAAATAGGAGGGGTATGGTGGCACACAGCTGTAATCCCTGCACTTAGGAGGATGAGGTAAGAGGACTTATGCAAGGTCAAGCCCAGCCTAAACTACACAGTGAATTCAAGGCAAGTCTGAACTGCAAAGCATGACCCTATCTCAAAATACAAAAACTAAAACAAATTTTAAGAAATAAATGAACTAAAGAAAACGTGACAACTAAATACACCATGTGATTCTGCACCAAATACTGACCTGGGAGGGAAACTGCTATTCAAGACATTGCTAGGACAATTATTAACTACTGAAAAGTTTACTGCTAACATCACTGGGGCAATGTGTTTGTTTCTCTACAATCATGGACACTAGTTGGGGATGTATCATTTAAACCAGTCAATGCTTGCCTCATAAAAATTAACCAAAAAATGCACTATTTGGTCATACTGTATTTACATAATTGGGCTAGTAAATGGCTAAAATTCAAACACAGCCTATATATTAAGCATGGCAGGAATGTTAAAATTCTTTGAATTCAGTATTTTTCTGTTATTTTGTAGTAGAATGTCCTTGTGTTGTTTTGTTTTGGTATTGGGAACTGAACTCAGGACCTGGCACTTGTCAGGTGCTACCACTGAGCTATATCCTGGCCCAAAAGTCCTTGTTATTAAGAAATGGATACTAACTTATCCTACACAACTGAGGCTGTATCAATAACTTACTCTCAGAGAATTTGAAATAAAAAGGATGGATCCAGCAGTACAGGAGAATTCTCTGAATAACTCCTATAATTCTTCCTTAAAATTTTAAGTCGGGCGTGGTGGCTCACGCCTGTAATCCCAGCACTCGGGAGGCTGAGGCAGGAGGATCGATGCGAGCTCGAGACCAGCCTGGGCTACAAAACTGAGCTCAAGGCCAGCCTGAACTGCATAGCGAGACCCTGTCTCAAAAAGACAAATAAATAAATAAATAAATAAATAAAATAAAATTTTAAAATTATTTCAAGCTAAAAATATTTGTTGGAAGGAATGGTCACTAAGAAACATTCAGAAAACACCAAAAGCATAGTTTTTAAAAGGTATAAGTTACTATTTATTCAACTGCCTTAAGCAAATGACTACTAGTATTTCGGGGAGTTTCTGTTCCATGTTTACATAAAACTATACATTCTATTTTTGGCCTGTTCCTTTCCCACAGACTTATAGATTTTCCTACATTTTTCTTTTCTTTTTTGTGGCACTGGGGATTGAAATTAAGACTTATGCATGCTAGGCAAGCACTCTGCCACTGAACTACTTCCTCAACCCCATTTTTTTTTTCTTTTTTTTTTTTTTTGGTGGGACTGGGGTTCAAACTCATGACTTTGCACTTGCCAGGCAGGCACTTGTGCCACAGAGCTATCTCCCTTGGCCCCTCTTCAACCCCATTTTTGTTTTAGGGTTTCTTTTGCCCACATTTCCAAAAATCTCATGTGTATGAAATTTAAGTCATAAGATATTTTATTGACCACATATATCATAATTTACTGAACCATTTCTCTATTTTTAGGCATTTGTAATTTTTATTATAAATAATGTGAATATGTTTATGCACACAATTCAGTCTAGGTTTAGAATATACAATGACTATGAGAACATTTTAAGGCCCTTGTTTATAAGCTGCCAATAACAGTTTGGGGCCCACGAGATGACTCAGCGGTCTAAAGTAACTGCTTAGGAAAGCTTAGGCAGCTGCAGGGACCAAAGTTCAATCCCCAACACCACATCCTGTGCCAGTCCCACACCTAGGGCAAGCTGAGCCAGCCATAATATATAACACTATTATTTTAAAGTCCTAAAATATGACAAATTGGTTTAAGTTGTACTTTAGACAAATAATAATTTATAATTTTAATCTAAAAGTGATCAGTATTTTTCCTCTGCCATAAAGAATTCAAATTTGACTCAGCCTTAACTGAGTATAAAAACCCCTGCTTTGATATAGTAAACAGGCTCCTTAGAATTCTGGACAAAATTTTCAGTCATTAACAAATGCACAGGCCATAACATTGTTCCTGCCCAATTCATAACCATTTCCTCCTATAAATACCAAACATCATATTCAATTTACATTCCTAAACAAAAATAAAAATAATTCTGCAAGAGCCGAGCATGGTGGCACACACCTGTAATCCCAGCACTTGGGAGGCTGAGGCAGTAGGATCAGTGCGAGTTCGAGACCAGCCTGGGCTACCAAAGTGAGCTCAAGGCCAGCCTGAACTGCATAGTGAGACCCTGTCCCAAAAAGACAAAAAAAAAAAAAAAAAAATCCGCAGGAACAATTTTCAGACCTAGTCAACACCCTTTTCTTTTACTATGGGCAAAACTCAGTGCTAGACTTATACAAGAAAGATACATAAACCCAGCTCTGCAGAGGTCTAGGAGACAACAAGAAATAGTATATAAATGATTTAAGGCTAAGCACAGTACAGTCTGATCCCAAAAGTGCTCAGCAGTATGAGTGTGCAGCTTTAATCACTCACACAGTTATATAAGCAAGGCTTCCTAGAGCAGCCTGTCTTAAAGAAGTCAGACCAATAAAAGAACCACCAGGAAATAAGTGTACCAGGTACAAGCGCAGAAAATACACACTGATAAGAATGGTAGTGACAAGAATGATGCATGAGCCGATGATGAAAGTCCAAAGTGGTGTTAATACATAGAGCTCACTGGAGGAATAAAATGCTGAAAAGAAATCAGCAATAGTGACAACAGCTGTAACACAGTTATCAGTACTAGATCAATAATGACCAGGCCTGATCTAAAACAGCTACTTGTAGCTGAAAAAAAGGGATAGATTTAAGAAACTACAGAGAAGGCATTAATGGCACCCTAAGATACATGATGCCATGGGGCCCACTGTCTCCTTGTCTGTCAATCAGCCAATGCTCAGTACCAACTGCATTAGCACAAGATGTTCCTGGAAATTGTGAGCCCATCGGTCATTATTTGCTTTTAACTTTTTTACTGCTTGTATCTGTTTTTTTTTTTTCTTGAAAAACATAAGAAAGTCTGGTAAAATTCTAACATAAATCTCTTTGTAATTCTCAATCACATCCCATTGGGCCCCCATGACATTTCAGAAGATCTGACACATTTCTCTCTTTGGGAAAACAAGGGAGCATATACGGTTTATATTTTAAGTTTTTTAAATGTCAAAGTACCTTCACATGAGGAGATATTCCTTTATTCTTTTTATTATAATGAAAAAACAACTTACTGTATAAAATCCTAAATTTCTTAGAAGAGTTTTCATCAGTATCTCAGCCAGATGGGTGTCTGGATGGCAGCTCTGAGTGCCATAGGGCTGATCTGACAGGGTTCCATAGCCAGTACATACAGAGGAGAGGTCAGCAGCATCAGAGGGCGAGCTATAGCCGAGCAAGGAGGCTACATGCGTATGATCTTGCAAACTTGTCAGAATGATGTCCAGCTGCATTCTCTAAGGAATAACAGAACAGGATACACACAATTAGCTTACCACATACTAGGTGAGAAACTAAAAGGACCCTAGGAAAATATTACACTAATGATGCTAACTTATCCATGTAATAACCTGATAAACAATAATCTGCAGCAAGTACATAATTATAAGAAAAACTATCCAATTAATACTATATAGAGGACTTGGGATATAGCTCAGCAGCATAAGTGCCTGCCTAGAGGATCGGTGTGAGTTCAAGACCAGCCTGGGCTACAAAAGTGAGCTCAAGGCCAGCCTGACATGCATAGCAAGACCCTGTCTCAAAAAAAAAAAAAAAAAAAAAAAAAAAAAAAAAAAAAAAAAAAAAAAAAAAAAAAAAAAAAAAAAAAAAAAAAAAAAAAAAAAAAAAAAAAAAAAAAAAAAAAAAAAAAAAAAAAAAAAAAAAAAAAAAAAAAAAAAAAAAAAAAAAAAAAAAAAAAAAAAAAAAAAAAAAAAAAAAA